>VZTA01005534.1:93822-135633 GCA_013398855.1 Mohoua ochrocephala | reverse complement strand
CTGCTCCGCGACAGGGCCCAGGCCACGCGGGCCGACCAGGTCAGCCGGCTACGGCCCCGGGCGGCCCGGGGGCGGCTCCCCGCGGGAGCCAGCCGCTCCCCGTCCTTGCCCCGCTCACCGCTTCCCTCCCGCAGGATCACCGCACCGCGCTGCACTGGGCCTGCTCGGCGGGACACACGGACGTCGCGGACCTCCTCCTCGGGCTCGGCGTGCCTGTCAACGATAAGGACGATGTGAGTGCCGCGGCCGTACGGTGAGGCTGAGGGAGCCGCGGGCCGCTGTGCGGGGCGGTCCCGGTGCGCAGGTGTCGCCGGGGCCCGCTGCTGTCGTGGTTCGAGCCGCAGAGGGGCCCTGACAGCGGTCGGGGGCAGCTCCCGGAGCCGCCAGCCTTCCTCCCTTCCGTCGTCTTCCCCCTCCTTCCGGCCAGCGGTGCGCCCGGCGCGGTACCTGACACTTGGAAAAGCCCAGGCTGCTCTGTGTGCGCTGGGAAGGCAGGGTGAGGTATTTCATAGTGCGTGGGGAGGAGACTGGAGAGGAGGAGGACTGGAGGAGACCTGCTTACTGTCCAGGAGTTTTAGGAGAACTGTTCTTATGAGGGAGGTTGCAAAACCAGGGGTGTTCGGGTGGCTGTTGGAGTTTTCATGTTGCTTTTATCTCGGTGTGATCTCTCAAATATGTTGTGCCAAATCATGAGGCACCCTGAAGATTTCTCATGTTGGGGAAGGCAATAATAAAGCAGGTGCAGGTTCATGATTTCACAGTTGGAAAGGAGATGGCCTGCTCCTGTTCTAGAGGAAGAGTTGAAATATTTGCGTCCATTACAAAGCATTCTAAATGTTGTCCGTAAAGAAGGAAATGTCTCATCGGTTTAGAGAGTAGGATATAGAAAAGGTTGCAGAAACTTTTTAACACCATTTCCTTCTACTCCTATTTGTTCTTAAAGAGGCACTAGTGTAAATTCTGCAGGGACAAAGTGTTCTGCAAAGATACCGTGCATAACTGCATAGCAGAAGTGATTTCTGTCATTCAGCTGTCAGTTTTTGTCTGGTACTGAATGCTGGCGTGTAAGAAGACCTGAGCCTTGTCTCCAGTGAAAATCAGTAATGTTTAGCTTTACACTGGTAAGAATATGTGCAGTGTGAGTAGTCGAGTCTGTCTGGGTTGTGCATTGTCATGTTTTTCTCCCTGAAGCTCATGCTTCGAATAACGTGGATTTCTTCTTGCCTCTGTAGGCTGGCTGGACTCCCTTGCACATTGCTGCTTCAGCAGGCCGTGATGAAATTGTGAAAGCCCTCATTGCTAAGGGTGCTCATGTAAATGCTGTCAATCAGAATGGCTGCACGCCCCTGCATTATGCAGCCTCCAAAAATAAGCAGGAGGTATGTTTACCTAAGCTGCTGGAGCTGGTGATGCTCTCGAAGGAAGGATTTAGATCTATTAACTCCACGACCTCCTCCCCCGCTCCTTTCTCTTTCTACATACTCAGATTGCAATCATGCTTTTGGAGAACGGGGCAGATCCGGATGCAACAGATCATTTTGAATCCACCCCGTTACACAGAGCAGCAGCCAAAGGAAACCTAAAAATGGTACAGATCCTTGTGCAGCACAATGCAACTGTGGATATACGGGACTCTGAAGGGAATACTCCTCTGTAAGTAATTTTTTATTTTTATTTTGCTTAGTATAGTGTAATCTCTGTGAAATGAAACTCCATTGCTTCAGTGTCTTTCTTTTTCAAAAATTTTTCATTGCCTCAAAATACTCTCTTGCTTCACATCCCTGTACAATTAAAAAGTGTTTCACAAAGTCGTACTTAGTGTTTTGCCTCAGTGTGTCTGTGCATGCATACTTTAGTTTGTGTTACTGCATCTACTTAAAGAGTGTAGAACCCCTTTTGTGATGATCTGGAATACATTGATTGCTGCTAGAAGGTAGAAAGTGAGCAAATGACATCAGAGTCAGAGGAAACTGGTCTTGCAGGCTGGTGTACTCTGTCCTGCCAAGCAAGAACTCATTTTAGAAGCTTTTCTTCACCTCTCTAAGGAAAATAAGTTGCAACTGAAGTACAATCAGCCCAGTGTTTGTTGTTACCTTAGAGATCAATTTGAGTCTGTAAGGGTTACAGCTGCTTTGAACTTGGTGGCAAAACGACAATGGAATCCAGATTTTGCTGTGAATGAGGTCAAGCAGTATGTTTTAGCTGTGCATAAACCCCAGTGTGGCCCTGGAGTGCCCACAGTTTTTGCTAGGACACTGTGCCAAATGGAAAAAACCATTTGCTGCATTTGCAGTAACACATTACTTGAGATTATTTTTTAGCATCGGACGATTTATTTATCGCTTTCAATTTAATAGAGATTGCCATTTTCCATTCTCACCATGGATTATGTTCTCTTTAGCTTTGCTGACTGCAGAGCCAAATGCTAACCCAAAGAACTGTCTTAACATTGCAAGGAGAGCAGCAGGAGGAATGTTCTTGAGTTGCTTAATGACAGCAGAGGGACTGGACAGCAAGCTTTGGAATCTGTCTAGGTAGTTGGCTGCTTGTGGATTTGTTGTTCTCAGATGTATCTCCCCCCAACGTTCACGCTGTCATTTTGACGTGGCATAATTGTTGCTCTTTGTAAGCTTGGACAGTTTAACAGTGGCTGTGGGTTTCTTGTTCTCACTGCAGTCATTTAGCCTGCGACGAAGAGAGAGTGGAGGAGGCAAAGCTGCTGGTGTCTCACGGTGCAAGTATTCACATTGAGAACAAAGAAGAGCTGACCCCACTGAAAGTGGCAAAGGGTGGCCTGGGAGCCATCCTTAAAAGAATGGTGGAAGGCTAGAGGGGGCTTCCCACTCGAGCCTCTCTCCTGTTGCACTTCTATTTAAGACTGCAAACTCCATATTTTCATGGTTCAAGTAGGATGTCATGTATGGTATCAGCGTGGTAATGGAATGTTTTTATTGAAGCTGTTCTTCAAGTGCAGTGCCAAAACAACTCTTTGTACTTCCTGTTAATTAAATAGTTCACTGATTTTAAAGTGTTTTTCAATATCTTGCATTTTTCTTTCCGTTTACAGTGTGATGTGTATAAATGTGGTATTTCTTCTATTTCAGATCCCAGTTTAGAATTATTTCTTTCAAGAAACAGGACCAAAAATGTTTTAACCATTTAAAGACACTTTTTATTTTCTTCTAGAGTCTTTTTTTTTTCCCATAGCCTTTGTGATTTGTGTGCGGGGTTTTGTGTTTTGTGGGTACTGATTGCCTTTCTTCAGATGGCTCTAAACTACGCTGTATTTCTCTTTGTAGAATGCAGTTTGCTCAGTGACTTAGATCATTGTATCCATTTTTGCTACTCTTGGTGTATCAAGTGAGATCTGAGTATTTAAAGCTTTTCTGTTGTTACTGATTGTTATCCTGTTTTTCTCTGAGTCTTTAAGTAGATGTATTTGATGAAGTGCACTGGACTGCTTGCAAAATGCAGGCACAGTTTCAGGGTTACCTCTGCAAATACACTGTTTTATATTGGATGGCTCTGGACACTCCTCTGGGATGTACTTCCACTTTAATATTTTTTCCTCTTGCTCCTTTTGTAGGTTTCTTTTTTGTTCTCTTTGACTCCCATAAGCAGCACTGACACTGCAGTTTACCATCTTATTTTATAACAGAAGCCTGGTTTAATCTCTATTTACTCATAGCACATCCTGATATTAAGTTATTACAAGGCAGAGCTAACGAGGCAGAGTCTGAAAAGTGACCTCCTGTCCTGATGTTGCTAAGATCATTTTTGACACCAGTGGATAGATTTCCCCTTGGACAAAGGATGAAATTCTGTGAAATAAAGAACTTTCCTAAACAACAGTCTTTGGTATTATAAAACTTTATTAAACTTACATGTAAGAAAACCATTATTTTCTAAATAGCTTGTACGTTTGGGGTGTGAACAGCAAGTGAGATGAAAACCTGCCATCCATTACACAGTATGGAAATGCAACATGTTTGATCTTCAGCCTCAAGGAAAGGGTGAAATGCAAGCTGACAGTTTCTGCAGTTTCACTTGTAGGGATTAAGGTAATGCAATTTATTTCGATAAGCAAGACAGAAACTTACAACTAAACAGATACTTTCACCAAGGACTTTAAATGTATCTTAGAACACAAAATGCAGGTTAAATTTCACTGAGGGGACTCATTCAGGGCAGAAGGGATAGCTTGCCTGTACAGTAAACTCTGGCCATGCAGACCTTGATTGAGGGAGGAACCTGACTGAGTAAATGTTTCTTATATATGGCATGGGCACTGCTAAAAATTTGGTTTGAGAGCAGCTGAAGCTAAGGGTTCTGTGTTCATTCTTGATCTTTGTATAGCAAAAAAACCCCTGCCACAGCTCTGTAGCTTTGTAAATCTGCTTCCTTAGGAGATGGTGGCTTGAATGTTGGCTTAATATCTGGTGTCCGTATTAATGATCCCTACTCCCTAGGGGAAGATAAATTGGCCATGCAGCAAAGACTGTTGGAACATCTAAAGCAAATTCTGAAAAATGTTTCTGCATCCTGCATAGCTCTGCAGGGTTTTAGAGCTACACACTGTGGATCAATACCTAATTTGACTTGTGCGTTGCCAAGAGTATCAGTGGGAAGCTAGGAATGGTGCCCCATCATTTTTAATAAACTTTAGAAACTCTATAATGAGAACAAGCATCTGCCAGAAGGCTTACAGAAAACACCTCACTATGGTAAGAAACTCCAAATACATGTTATTTTCCTTACCTCCTTACTCCCAGCAGCCTGTTCTGCTTCTTATTTTGCCTTTTTGCTAGCCTCTGTTACTCACTAATGGTTGGAAGTATGAGAGGAATCATTAGTCGAGAACAGGGTCAGTTGTTCCTTTCACTATATAAAAACATTGACATGACTTGAGCAATTTCTACTTTTTGAGCAAACATAAAACCTATGGTGTTCTAGGAAGACTGTACTATCTATGGAGGGTACTGACAACTTCCCCAGCACAAGCTCCTATCTTACTGTAGCAAGTTACCTAAGGCAATACCGGCAGATAAAGGAAAGATTAAAAGCAATATGACCACATGATAGAGTCCCCTCTTCAATCACAACAGTGCTGTTGCAGAAGTGTGGAAAGGTGTAGCAATAAGAAAAATGTGACCAGAACATGTGTGTGCAGGAGATGGCTTTAGATGAACTAATACAGCTATAGTGGTGACATGAAGACATTTATGTTTTCCCATGGAGGGCAAGAGTAAAAGAATGCTTAGGAATGTCAGATAAATAAATTATTGCTGCTGTCAGCCAAGCCGGGAGCTCCTTTGGACCAAAAACTGATTTGAATTATATCATCAGGAAACACCTTCAGTAAGAAATAGCACCCAAAGAGCAGCAGGTAGTACTGACTTGCTCTTTCTGTGTTTAATGTCATCATCCTGTAGCTTTATACAACTTGTCTGTCAATATCAGACTTTTTCAGTAAGCTGCTCAACCTGGATTGAAGGATGTGACTTAGGAATTTGGCATGGCACAATTGCCACAAGAGTTAATATGAGTTGCCTGATTGAGGAGACTTCTGTATAGACCCTGATTTGAGATTTACCCTGGATATTTTGGGGAGAGAGAAGTCGGGGGATCCACTGGTGGAACATGGCAGTGTTGGTATTAGCAAGGGTTTGACCCTCACAGTCTGGCACAAACAGTTTTTAGCTGAAATAGTGTTAGAAGAACACTATAAATGCTCTTTTACTCTGGAATGAAGCTAAACACTAGGACACACCTATCAAAGAAAAATATTTGGAAGCCAGAAAACTGTGAGGAAAGGTCAATGAATACAGTTACGCTTGAAGATCCAAAATAAATCTTAACTAGGATCTCATGCCTTACACTCTTAAATGTTGCCATATAATTTTCTTTTTTTCTTTTTCCTTTTATCTTTTTTTTTTTGAGCTCACTATCTTGATAAACATACTTACAGCTATAGGAACTGAACCTGAAAATTTTAGCCCAGAAATCTTAAATGTTGCATATAACTAATGCTTATAGTCTAGGAACAGTCACCAAAGGATTTATGAAAGACTTAAGTGCCAAAAACCTCCAGATCCCCGAGCCAGATATGTTTTCCTGCAGTGCATGAGGCTGAAACCAGTGTCTGCCTGTGTCAGCGAGGACCTGCCTCAGGCAGTTCAGAATGGAGCTGAGGAGGCTGTGGGTCTGTATTTGCCTAAGCCCCGTGGTCCTTGAGCTCTTCTGAAAGTAGTATCTTTGCCTTTTTGAGAAACTGAGTTTGTGTAACCTTAGAAACGAGGCCCAGAGAGAAGGGGTGTCTAGTGACCCAGGTGTGTGTGTGGTTCAATTCCCCTTTCTCCTTCCAAAAGGGTGCTCATTGCTCGATTGCTGGCTGCCAATCAAGTGGTGCTTTGCACCACTTACCTTCCCTCTTGATGCTTTCACATATAGAAGATAGATTGTTAACTGGGATAAGAGACCAGAAGAAACGTAGCATGAGTTTGTTGCTCAGTGGGTAGGACTAGCCTGGAAATAGATTTAAATCATCTCAGACAGAGGAAGCAATCCAAACTCATGTGCTGTAGAGAAGGCAGTATCACTCCTAAGTTTTGAAAGCAGCTGTGTCTGTGTGTCATGAGCAATGTGGTGCTGTGCGTGCCTATTGGAACAAGCCTCGCAAAGGATTTCTCCAGCTCCCGTTGTGTAGAGCAGTCATTTGTGTCTGAACTGGACACCCAAATGCCAGTTCCATTAAACTGGAAACCAGAACTGCTGAAACACGCAGCTCTGGAAAGCTGGTGCCCTTGGGAACTTTAAGCCAAGAAGGCCACTGTTAACAGAATGTGTTCCATGTCAGGCAGCAGCAGGGGAAGCTTCCAGGATATTTTTTTTTTAGCTTAAGTGGAATTCAGACACAAGATTTCATTGGCTCAGGTCTTAACATCTGTTTCAGCATTCTGATGACATTAATGTAACTTCTTTTTACTTCCAATGTGCAAAATCAGTTCCTTAAAACACTGCAAAGTACTGGCCATGATTATTGTTCTTGGTGCACAGGAAACAGGTTGGCCAACACTATTTCTGGAGAAGGCTGCTGTGGTTCTGAACTGTGTGAACACACAGCATTACTGGTGGTTGACTGGAAAGCTCTTACTTTGACAAATGCTTCAGCCCATTTCCTAATTAGTTTTGCAAAATAGGTTGGATAAATCTAGATGATACTCTTTTTATACTTAAATTTTTGTACAGTATAACTAGATAATAAAAGAAATTTGGTTAACTTTAAGGGCCAAATCTTCTGCTATTCACAAAGTGCTTGTGTAACAGACCCTTTTCAATCCACCCCAGTGGCTCACAATACAAATGCCTGTTTAAGTTTTAGACACGCTTCTATGTTAATTCAATGACAACAATTTTTGTAAAAAGGGGTCCAAAGGTGACAAAGAAAACTCTATTAAATAAACTCTAGGCTATTTCTTCTTTTTCTGCTTCTTGCTTCTCATCATTTTCAGGTGTTGCAGGAGCTGCTGTTTCATCAACACTTGGGTATTCATTTGTTGCATTGCTCGATGGAACTGTGGTTGCAGGAATGTTTTCTTCATTGGGTACCTGAACATAGTCTGCATTGGATTGTTTCTGAACCATTTCTCTGCAGGAAGACAGGATTAGGATTGTGATCTCACATGTTGAAATCCCATGTACACTATAGTCTTTCAAAAGAATTAATCTCTGTATTTGCTGTCTGAACAGTAACCTCCATGTTATTACAACTGTTCCAGGATTGTGTGAAAAGGTTACAGCACCACTGGTGCTGAGACAGAAAGAGTGGCAGCACATTAGCTAGTAAGACACCTACATCGCTGGTTTAAGTGATCCCATTAGAATAAAATGGATTTTAGTATGTTTAAATGTTATGCCAGGAAAGTGGAATGGGAAACTGAACGCTGGCAAACAGTGTCTGAGGAGGGATAGCAAAACTCACTGCTTGGTGTGAGCTTTCAGGGAAATTCCATGCAGATCTCATGTCCCATTGACGTGCATAAAAAATAGAGTTCAGTCAGAAAAGAACTATGAAAAGACTGAAATCTAGAAAAGTATTATAAAATATATTTAGTATTTTAGAAAAGACAGAAATCTAGAAAAATATTTTTAGTAACAGGTATTAATTCCATTTATATTTCAAAACCATAATAAACCAACTCCCAGTATTGAAGCATTTTCACATGGTAAAAAATATCAGATGCTAGTGGATTAATTCAATGCAGTAAGATTTATTAGGATCCAAGTACAAAACTAGATGTTAATGCTACATCAATTGAAAGCAGAAATCAGGTGCATGCGTGACTGATCACTGGTCTGGGTTAACAGAATTCCATATTAGGAAGTCTTAGACCTGTGCTATAGGAAAGTCACAGTTTTTTCCTGGCCTCAACTGCATGTAGTTATTTAGCATTTAACATCAAGGGGCTAAATACAGTCTGTATGGTGCATGAGATGATCCCTAATCTGAAGATTTGGCAATTTAAGGGAAAAATGAGCAACCAAAGCACACAGAAGAAAACATCTCCAGAGCAGGATCAAAATGGACATTCTGGGCTCCATTCTGTTGTCTAAAGTTTGCGTTTCCTGCAGTTTGAGATTTCTTGGAGTATCCCAAGTGTGTGTCCTGTAATTTCAGATAGCACTGAAATGAGCCCTCTGTGTTTAAATCCCAGTAAATTTGCTGAGTGACCCTTAGCTGGTCTTTCTTTTTTTACTTCCTCCACCTGTTTGTAACAGACCCCATTAACTTTAAATATAAAGAGCTGGTTTTATGACTTGCCGCTTTGGCTTGTGTTGTTTAAAAACATTTACTTCACTATTTTAGATACTGCTAAGTGGTAGCTGCCTGTTGAAACAGGGAAGAGGGCAATGGCAACTTCTGTTACAGGAGCAACAGGTAAAAAGTCCCCCAAAAGCAGATGTTCACGCTGGAAGTTTTCTCAAAACTTGTGTTATGCATTTTACTTTAGTTCTGGATTATCAGCAGTGCTTTACAGTAATAATTGTCTTAAAATGAAGCAAACAGAAATTCTTACTGCATCTCATTATTTGGTGACTTCCTATTTTTTGCCTTCTTGGTTAAGACCCAGACGATAATGCAAATTATAGCAGCTGCCAGAATTGCTCCAAGCAATGCTCCAGCAACAATACCACCATCTGAATCTGGAAAGAAAAAAAAAGTAAGATTACTTGACTTCTTTAACAGTAGTAGTAGCAAAATCACATGGAAATTTAGTGCAGGAGCCTTTTAGCAGAAAGAAGGGATTGGATTCAAAGAACTCTTTCCAGGAGGATGGCCGAAGATTCTCTAGGAAAGTGAGAGCTTTGTGCTTGTGTGGTCTTTGCTTCCTCCTTTCTTGTTGGGTTGCTCCCTATCCCAACAAACCTCTGTTCGTGCCTGGCTAAGGGAAACATCGGGCTGTAACATGGGCAGTAGGTAAAAGCCTTTGCTTTTCAGTCACTGCAAACACATACTGAAATCCAGGTTGCCTTTATGTCTGTCTTTCAGCTGGTGGTCACATCTACAGTGCCCCAGTCCTTGTACTACCACATTTCAGTGATGGTTGTAATTGCTGGGGTGGAGAGACCTCAGTGGGACTGTTGGCTGGAAAAAATTGCTCAAAACTCCATGTTTGTCTGTTGTCAGTAAAGGCTCTGCAGTCAGAACCAGGTCCAGCTCCTGCTCCTTGCAGGAAATTAAGGTGAGGATGTTAAATCAGTTTTCTAGGTCAGTGTAAATTCTGGGATGAAAACTCCGGAGCTCTCCAAATCCTGTTCAGTTCTTACTTGAAAAAAAAAAAAATTCTAAGCTTCAAAGTTGTTAGAGAATTTTCCTGCAAGCTGTGGATGTCCTCCATCAAAGATGTGATTGCTATCATGCCTTCCACTTACGTTTTGCTGTCAGGTCAAGCTCGCAGGTGCTGTTCCCCAGGCGGTTGCTGGCTACGCACCGATAGTAGCCAGTCTCAAAGGTGGTGAGGTTGCCAATGTAAAGGATGCCAGAGTTTGGATCTGTGACAAGCAGGGAGCAGGTACACATTACTGTTTGTATTCTGTAGAGGCAAACAGTTCTCTGTAATGGGTAACACAGAGCTATTCGGATATTAGAAAAAGGGTTCACCAATTATTGATTTATTTGTGTGGTTTTTTATATTCTTTAAATATAAAACATTTACCTTCCTTGGAAATTGCTCCAGTGGATTCTGTGGGGGTGTATTAGAAGCCCCTACTCTGCCAATCAGTCTGGCTGATGTTTTACCCACCTTGATACTGTGGTTGTCTGTGTAACTCCACAAATGAGCATGTAACAGGTACAGAAAATTTTTGGGAGGGAAGGATGTGCTAGTACATGAATGACAAATTGGTTCAACTTAAATTCGCTCAAAATTTCAAGGGACGAGAGATGTAAAGGCATAAATATTTCTCCCATTTTAACAATTTAAAGGCATAGACAGGACTTCAACTGTTTTATTAAATAGAAAAAGTGTCCTGTGTTTTGACAGCTTTCAGTCGATTTGAACAAGTAAAAATACGATTCTGTGATATTGACCATTGGAAGAGGAGGATAAATTTTAATTAGCCTATGTGATACACAGCGTTTGAACTGCTGGAATTTCAGATCCTGAATATGGTATGGTAGTCCCGGAGTTACATACTAAATTGTTCTGTCACAGGCTTGAGGGTGTTCTCATCGACTTTGTACCAGTGGTAGGTGGGGCGAGGCAATCCCTCTTCACAGTTGCATAGGAGGTAGATTAGATGGCCTTTTTCAGGTGTTCCTTCTACTTTGCAGAAAGGTTTTGACGGTTTGACTGCAAAATAAGAACAGACACATCGTGCGTGCGTACCCGGGGCTGCAAACATTCACCTCAAGTTCCAGTACCATGCTGCTCTGAGCAAAGGATTGAACCCCATCTACAGATTTCCATCCAAGAGCAGAGCCTCGCTTATGGAACTGACCAAAGCCTCTCCCATAAAAAAATTGAGTCATATTAAATATATGTACATGGCCTAGGAGACAGTTTTATTATCTTCCATTTGCATACTGACTGTTATTAGGGAGGTGTTGAGACAAAGACTATCAATTATTTTCATTATAATGGGCCACTCACTGTTCACCGCACACCATTCTGCCACAGAGCAGCATCATTTTCTTTAGAGACCTGGCAGGAGCTTTTCCACAGAGAAGGAGAGGATCAAGGCCCAATTCCTTCAGTTATTACAGTTGTGAAGGAAATAAATCAGCTATAGTTCTGATAAAAAAATACATCTGTTTTTATATAATGTCCTCACTTTGCACAAAGGGGAAAATTCTGTCTTCACTCACACCCGTTGTTTTTCATTTCCTGCCTACAGATATGCTTTTGTGGTTCTTTAGAGCACCGTCAGGGAAACCACCAGCAATGAACACAGCCCAACCAACAATTCTCTTGGTTTTCATGTGAAAAGTGCAGTCTTTTACTCACCTGCTCCAAGATTTACTATTTATTTTGGGAATTTCAGATGAGATTATCAGTAGTACTTTGATCTTTCATAGAATGAGTTTACATACATCTTTTTCTTATCCCTGAGAGGTAGGCAAGTGAGGTTATAATCACGTTCCCATATGTCTGTGATTTGTCACTCTGACCAGGTATGAATTCTCAAGATAAAAGGAATTATTAGACAGGGTTAGTATAATCTTCTCTTATTAGGAAATAAAATATCTCATTCCACTGCTTTTCATCCTTTCTGTTCTGCCTGTTCATGGTTGAACTATTGCTTTCTTCCATGCAAAACAGACTTTGTACTACTTTCATCCAACACATACTAAATTTCTGGAAGTTTTGGGAATTGATGTGAGCCAGAACGCTTGGGTTGTGCTGCTGCCTCTCCCTAGATTTATGCAAGTCACCATGATCAACATTAGGTAAAATTAGCAAAGTTTTGGACTGTGCTGGGGCTGCATGTAATGGTTTCAGTGAGAAGTTGTCACTCCCAGCTAAAAGGGTGTTTTATTTTAATCAAAGCCAGTATCACTTTGTTTTCCAGTATGACAAATGGAGTGAAGTTGGGTAATTCCAGCCACCCTCTTACCTGCTTACACAAGGTAACTCTTTGAGAGCACAGGGTGGCTCTGAAGGCCAGGGGTGGGAGAAGGAGATTTGGCTGCAGTTCAGGCAAAGGCAGCTGTGGAGTGGAAGCAGGTCAGCTGTGGCTGGAAGCTAGAGGGCACCCAGGCTCTGCCTGCCTCCGGAGCCCTTGGAAACACTGCAGCAGTGACTCAGGGAGCTTCCCTCTGCATCACGGCCTTGTTCAACACAGCCTCTTATTCCCTCTGGCCCGACGTATTTTGAGCTGTGAATTCAGCGTTTCATAATACGGGAAGGAAACGACAACACAGCAACAGAGAGGGAAGGCACTTACCCAGCACATTGACAATCACAGATTTTTGACTTTGTCCAGCATCACCCTGAGGGCTGAAAACTTCACAGGTGTAGGAACCAGTGTCTGAGGGCTGCATGTTGGAGATTGTTATGGATGCATTCCCTGGACTTGTCGAAGCTGTTATCCTATTCTTAAATGCTCCATAGGAGTAAGACTGGCCTCCTGAATAATAATAGATCTGTGATAAAGAAACGATTGTTAGTTTAATAACAAAAGATCTTCTTGCTGCTTTGTTTGGTACTCAGAATATATTTGATTTCCGATTAAAGCTGAGCAATATCACCCCCTTTCTTGCCTCCTCCCCCCCCAAGGAAGCAGAAATGAAAACACGGTACATTTGAATACATATTTCTAAAGGTTCTTAAAAGACAAGCTTTTCTGAAATGGCATTTTAAGTTGTGTAATTGACAGTAGCTAAAGCTTTGTGGATACTCCAAGCACAGGCCGATGCATTTGTGAAAACGAAGGTGAGACCATGGACCATCACAAGACAATTCTATGAAAAAATGCCAAGTCATGCACAGTGAATAATGGTATTAAGTGAAGCACTGATAATTTGTGATATCATCAATAAGCGGCTCAGTAGAAGATTATGACAAGGATGGACCTGTCATTGGGAAAAGTGGGTGGCTGCAGAGCTTTCCAAATACAGAATCTGGCAAACAGAGAACTGAAATGAATTCACAAGACAAAGGTCTAAGCAGACAAGGCACCTGATCTGTTGGCAGTAAATTTGAAAGCCGTAAGGATGCAGTACAAGAACAGAGCAGAGCCATCACACATGCAGTTAGGGCAGCCATGCTGTTCTTATTGGTGTCATCAGCATTGGAGGCAGTGCCATGGACTGTCTTGGTTTTCTGAATTTATACCAGAGAGGAAGTAAAGAATACCTGCTGGCCTCAGTGCTTGGAGGGGTTCCTACTTGGGATCAAGAAGTTTCCCTTTTACTAAATATTTAAAAAAACATTTTGCCAAATGATAGACATAGTAAGGATAAATGTTTCTAAGGAATGCAACATTTCCCGAGTAAAAATTGCTGACTTAACATTGACTGATTTCACTGATTTCAGTTGCATCAATTGCTCTTAGCAGCACTGGGGAGTAGAAGTGGCCTCATAAGCCTGAACTTGTTGTCTGCTGATGGGTAGGAGAGGTAGAATTGTGTTCAGTGTGGAGCCTGGATGGCAGTCCGAGCCTTGGACCCTGAGTTTGTATAGGAATTGCAGTGTCTCATCTGCTCTGGGGTAAATATAATAGTTCTCAAGGAGCACCTGCCCTCTGTCCAACCTAACTCTGCTCTGAAACCAAGATCTCAAAGAACAAAGATGTGGAAAACTACAATTCATTAATTGTTTCTCTGAGGTGTCAATGATAGTGTTGTGTAAAAGTGGCAGTATTTGGGATAGGCAATATGTTCCCCCAGGGTCTACATGCACAAGTTAGGCAAAGTGAACAGTTCCAGCACACTCGGTCATTTCTGTAAACTGAAGAAATGGTGAGAGGTGACCATATAGAATTACAGGTTGTGACCCAAATAGATCTAACATTGTTCCTATGGGCAGTATTCCAGAATCATCAGTGTAAATGTATTTACTGAGGTTGAGCTTTTTAATGGAAATAGTGGGAAAATGCTTGTAGGAAAAAGCTTCACAGAATCCTCTTCACAGGCCATTCTTACCTGACTAGTATAAAAATTTCCTTTTGGTAAAAGTTCTCTGCCTTTTAGGGATACTGCAGATCGCCAGGCGAGAAGTAGAATTTGCTTTACTTTGCAGATCAACTGATTGCATTTTGAATTAAGAATATTTATTCTTAATTCTATTTATCCTCCCTGATATGGTGTTGACTGAAGTCTTTAAGAAATGTTATCTAAAAGCCTTTATTAGCTTAAGGCAAGGTACACCCCAAAATTGTCAGAGCAGAGCTGGTTTATGCAAAGAAATGGCTTTGAAATGAAGGTCAGAACCCAGGTTGCCCAACACCAGCAGCTCCAGGGCTGCAGCTTGGCCCCATCTCAAGTGCAATTTTGCATGCTCCTCAGACAGACTTTATCTTTCCCTGCCCCAGGATTACAAACACCAGGTACAATTGATGCAGGGCTCTGAGCACCAGAGCATTCCCAAGGTGTGGAACCCTGGTGTTGCAGTGGGGAAGCATAAGAGGTCCAGGATTAGCTAGGTGTCAGACCTGGTTAGAAAGTCTGCTGAAGCTGGATACTCCTCCCAGTTTCCACTGTGTGCATGCAATACCACCAGTTTAAAACCTGATTTTATGCTTTGCAAATGTCTAGAGATGGAACTCTCTTACAAAACCAGGGTCTGGATGGAGACACTGTATTCCCTGGGGAAGGAGAGTGTACAAAATAGGGAGTTTGGTTTAAACAAATCGCTCATCAAAAACGTTGTCTGCCTGGAATTACAAAACCACACTGGCCACATTAGTCTCGTTCTACATTTATCTGAGTGCAAGCAATAGCAGAGTGTTATTTGTCACTGTTTCTTGCAAGAGTCTGAAGTTACAAGGACTGCGACTTTTGACTTCAGGCTCTTCTGAGGCTGATGTCTGTCCCTGGATAGCTCTCAACAGTGATGGGCTGGATTTCCACCTGCTCTCCATCAGCTGCACCTGTTGGAGTAGGGCAGTGAAAGGGGTTCCATCAGCTCTTTACACTAATGTGAAATTAGGCTCTACAATGAATTAAATGAAGTAATGTGTCTTGCTGCAGCATGAGAGGAGTGGCAGGCCCATCATACCCTATTAAAGGCTTGATTGCTGGAAAAAGGGGCTGAATTCTACTCAGTGTACCTCAGAGTGATCTGGGATTTGTGTGAGAGTGAAGAGTAGCAGAAGGGATCCACTGAATGCTCACTTAGCCACAGCACATCTTCCTGGCACTGCAAGTCTTAAATGCAGTCAGGGCATGCCAGTAAACACTGTAGAGGAGCAAGTGCTCCTCAGTATATTTGACCTGGAGTGAGGTTGAATTACGTGCTTAAGTCCTCATACAATGCACTGAAAAATTAATCGCCTGTGTTCTCTCTTTCTGATTCAATGAATGCAGAGAAAACATTTTGTGTACACTGTTAAATCTGAGGCAGGTGTCAACACAGCTGAGGCTATTTCTTCTCTTCATGGATTCAAACAGAGTCTTTCTGGGTCGTTTTTTTCAACCATGATCATAAAGGCAGTGAAACATTCTCAGGCAATGTGTTCAGCTCCTCTGCAGGCTCCTGCCTGTTCTCTATTCTCTCCTGTTTGATGCTTATCTCACTGGCTCTGGAGTTCATGGCCTGAAGGAAGGTGGTAAACACCAAAAAGGCTGAATAATGTTCTGATTAATTACTGGGTGTATATCTTGTCCCAGAGGTATGATTGGATTGTGTACACAGGAAATTTCATTTAAGAGGAGTACTGTTTCAGTTAATTGGCTGTAAATTCATAGCCCATTTTAAACAATACACTCAAAATGGGTATTTTAAACCCTAGTTCAGAGTGGTTTTATGCTGTCCTTGAAAAGCTGGTTTGTGGCTTTCAGAAAACTGAAATGAAAATCTTTGCAAAAGTGTTTCTGTTCCAATTCAAAAGTAGAAAACTCATTTTCTGTTGAAGATATGGAAAACTTTTTCGTTTTGGGCAACTGACAGCTAATGTTTCCTCCTACAGATACACATCTCACTGACATTTCTTTCCATTTTACCGGAAATGTGTGTATGGGAAAACTATATTTAGTCAATGGTAGACTTTCTCTGGAAACCTTTTTAATCTGGCGTGATAAATATATTTTAAGTGCACCACGTTGAATGAAAAAAAAAAAAAAAAAAATCGCCAAACCAAAACCAAAAATAAATCTGCTGTGCTTCCCTTAAAAAAAAAAAATCTTTTTATGTCCTCAAGCAAATCATGAGCAGCTCTAGTGACGTTGATGATTTACCAGAGTAGAAACAACATTGAGGGTGCATTAATGGTTGTTGCTCCTTCTTACCAGCTAGTTTGTTCAGGCAAGTTATTATATAATGGTGCCTTTTCACATTTCATGGAAGCAGCTGCCTGGGTGACTAAGGAAACAACTGACAGAAAGAAGAGCAGAGATTATCACTCCTAAAATTGTTGTCCTTAATAACTTCTTAATCTGAGACACCAGTTTGTGCTAAACTGCAAAGCTGCCCAGAAGACATCTCCCTGACCTTAGAAAGGGTTGCAGTTTAGCTGGTTGTTCAACCTGTGGGCCAGGCAGTGCCCTGCTGTCTGCAGCCAGCCAATCCTGCCAGGCTTTCTGAGGCAGTGCTGTGGTTACTCTTCGTGTCCACAGGCAGTTTCTTCTGGAGTGCTGGTGTGGAAAGTATTTCCCTGCAGAGGAAGCAGGCGGCGGAGCTGATGCTGAGTTGAGGCCTTCCAAAGGCTGCCAGATGTTTGGCAGAGTGTGAGGAACCCACCTACAGGTTTTCTTTGGACAACTTCTACAGAAAGATCTTCCTTAGGGTGTGAAGGGGGTGTGTGAAGAAGCAGGCAGGAAATTAGAAGAAACATGCCTCCCTCTGCTTTTCTTCTTCTTAGGACAGGACAAATATATACTAGAATTTGCGTAGATATGTGTCTTTTAGATGGCTTCAGATGGACTCATTCATAATTTCTAGGTCAATACTCTTCCCATCCCCATCTCCCAGAGTCACTGCATCACAGTGCTGTACGTGCCTAGTACTTATGGATATCAAGGTTATAAGATGAGATGTACTTGAAGGTTCATTACAAAGTGTCCTGCCTAATCTCCACAGAATCCTGACTTCCTGGCTGGGGGCAGTTTCAGGACACGACCTCTTCTCCAGTACCTGTCTTTCCTCCCCCAGCCTCTTCTCCCTTTCCCCCACCAGCACATGTAAAGCTCCAGCATCCTGCTGGATGACGTTTTTCTGATGGATTCGGCATGTGACTCACAGTCTTTGCCTGGAGAGCTGGAAAGCTCCAGTGTCCAGAGGGCCCTGTCATTGCGTTGGTTTGTCATTTTCTGTTTGACATTTTCTCAAGCTACTAGAAAATTGAGGATATTAATGACTTTACTGATTTGAGATCATGATCTCTTTTTGAATTCTGAGGACAGACAGAATTTATAAAATAATAACAAGGGAAAAAAATATTCATCGCTCCCTTGAGCATCTTACCATCTAATTAGAGAACAAATGCCACACACTCAGAGCATTAATGAAGGCCCAAAGCTCAGATTCTGAACTCAGCTAGCTAAGAAAGCAAATGTTCACGCATGTGTTGGTTTCTTTGGCATGTGTCACGTGACTGAGTCTGGGCCCAAACCCTTTATTTCATCCACAGCTTCTTTTCACACATTTTTGTCAAAACTCTGACCTGCCAGAAGGTAGTAGGGGTATTATGTCCTGCCTTACTGGGATTTTTGCATGTGGAATTGAGGATATTAGCAGTGACTAGAAGTGTCTTGTCACAATAGTGCATTGGTAGAAGGAGAAAGGGAAGGAGCGAGAAGCCTTTAGAGGATTAATCATTCAGCAGCTTTAACTGATGCAAATACATTGGAGGAGCAGCTTTCATGTTCTCACAGTGTCATTCCTGTGGCTGAGCTGTTAGTGAATAATTCCTACAGTGCGTCAAGCACAAAGGTGTTTTCTTAGTGCATTTGGTGTAACTGCTCTTCAGCAGTTATTATTAGACCTCAGTTTACATTGGGCTGTACCCTGTACTTCATGGTGAGACAGGAATCCTGCTGCAGTCACAGAGAGTTTCGAATGGATTATGGCTGGAATGCTGAGCTGACAGCTGAGAGGAAGCTGGTTCAGCTCAGTGTCGAGATCCATCTCATCTCAAAATGTTTTTATATTCTGGAGAGGAGATCCAGGATGATTTTTTCCCTATGTAAATATGTAGCCCCAAGTTTGGGCTATCCAGTCTTGCTCACATTCAGCCCAGAGGCTCCTGGTGGGTGCACACACCCTTCAGATACCCTTTGGGTAGAATACTCTTGAAGGTGCTGGTTCAGCCACCTAGAATTGGTGTGGGGAAAAAGCCCCAACAGCTACATCCAAAATAATTTTGACAGAGAAAAATGCAATAAAAAATAAGGTGAGTTAAAAATTCTGAATGATGCATCCGATTCAACTTATTTCAGCCACGTGCTGGTTTTGAGATTTCAACACAGAATATGAGCACAGGTTTCACAGTAGCACAAATCTAGTAGAAGCTATTTAGCTCTTTTTTCCCCCTTAAGATTATGGGGATTGTTTTCTTACCTTGTATCTCCAGCTACATCTTCCCCGTGCATCTGTCACATACACCGTCTTTTGACAAAGACTGACTGACTTTTCATCCATACTCAGAATACCGTGACACGGGGAATGCTGTATTTGAGTAAAAATGGGCTGATCTGAGAGTTAAATGAGACTTTAAATGTTCCCCCAAAATCAAAGAGCCACTCCTCCACACAGCTCCCCACCTACCGTCCGTGCTGATCACAAGGCTGGGGCGCCTCGTGCTCAGTGTATTGTGCAGAAAGAGTCTCAGGCCTTGTCAGCCGCGAGATGCAATAGAAGCTTATTCCTAAGGTTTACCTAAAATTAGGCAAACTAAGATTGAAGTCTAATGTTTGCTCCAAACACCCCTGTTACAACCTGATTGTTTTCTGTTTGCCTGCACTTTCCTTTGTGATAACCACGGGCAGGCCACCGTAGTCCCACTGACATCCAGAGTCACTCCACCCGCAGTGACCTGACAGCAGCATCTCCCTTCCTCTGCCTTGGAGGTGTTGCCTCTGCTTTCCATGAAGCTGTTCCTTACAGTGCCTGCTCAGTCATCTAAGTGCTAGATAAAACTCAGTTTTAAAAAATCACCTCTAGGCAAAAAGAAATGTTTATGTATGAGAGAGGCCCTTTCCAGGAAGTTTTCCTGTACTGCCTCAGGAGGTGCTTCACACAGGCTCATCTTTCTCATGGGCTGGAATGGACTGCTTTGCTCCCAAGCTGCTGTCCCCTGCAGCATTGACAGCCTCTGCAACACAGGATCTCGGGTGTCTTGTGGGCTGAAAGTGTGTGAAGGTGTCCCCCAAACTGCTCAGACTACATGGGGGAAAATTTGTTCTTTCCAAAGCTTTTATGGAAACCCCACAGGCACAGGGCTGACTGGCCTCTGGCTCTCCCATGTGGTAGCCCGGTGCCCACGGCCGTGCCTGGTTTTGTGCTGGGCAGCAGAGTCGTGCTGGCATTGGGACTACTGATAACCTGAATTTGGGGTGTCAGGGTGGAAGGAGCTGGCACATCTGTGCTCAGGTCACTCTTCTTGCCTCTGTCCTCCTTTGGGCTTTCCCTCCTTGTCCCCTGTTGCTGACCAATGTGCCACAAGCTCGCTTTTTTTTTAGAGAATATTTTCATAAGAAGTCTATCAATAATTCTGTTTTGCCTACAAGTAACAGGCATCCATGATCTTTACTCTTATAGTGAGTTTAAAATTTCGATCTTGGTTAGCCAGGTAGTGTCCCTGATCATTTCACTGACCTTGGCTAGGGGTGGCCTGGGCTGGAGGCTCAAGGTGTGGCCCTGGTTAGGTTCAGGAGTTGGATTTAGCTTTGCAAGGCTGCAGCCTCGCCTGTGAAGAGTCAACAGAGGCTTCAGCTTTCAAACATTTACTTAGGTGCTTTACACTGGGGCCAGCCGAGTGACTCAGAGCATGAAATGAAGCACAGATGTAGGTCTTAGCAGGAGCTGAGACTTTACCTTATGAACCAGCCCAGGCTGTGATGTACCCTGGGTGAGCAGAATAAATAGTCTTAGCCTCAGTTTGTCTCGATGTAAAATAGAGATGGCTCAGTATTGGGAAGATCTCAAGATCCTTGGCTGGGAGTTATTATTTAAAACTTAAATTTAATATTAAAGGACATGCTGCTAAGGGCTAAATGGCAAGAAGAAAAAGTTAAAAATATGTATGGCATCCTATTTTCCATGATTTAATACTTACATTATTAAGTTCAAGTGAGGGAAATTACTTCTACTAGAGAAACTGCTCAGGAAAAGAGCAGAGTTAGGCTCAATTAGTAGAAAGGTCAATATTCACACACCTCGTAAAGCTGTGCTGTCTTCAAAGCAGTGCTGTGAACACCTGGCTCTGTTTGCTGCCTCCCTTTTCATCGTGCTGCCTGTGAGCAGCCTGGCTGTGGTGTAACTGCCACGGCCGGAGCTGTCGAGCACCTGTGGCAGCACCGGGGAGGGTGGGCAGGGCAGAACAGGGCGTGAAAACACCAGAACGAGCAGCAAAAGACAAAACCAGCCTCACAAAGGCTGTGCTGGGAGGCAGATCTGCATCAGTAGCAGGTCTGCAAAGTATTGAAAAACACAGCCTCCCCTTGAGGCAAGGTAAAACCTATTGCTGAATATTTAGGGACATTAAATTACCACTGACACTGCTCCTGATCCTGGCCTTGCTGACTCCACTGCAGCTAGGACTGTACCTGAGCTTGTGGATCTCAAACCAGTGCAAAATCTGTCCTGTAAGTGGCAGTGTAAAATAAAGGGGTACCTATGGCCTCTGCTTATTGCATGTTATGTCCTGAAATCTGGTAACTGAAACCTCCCATTCATTAATGCTTAAAGCCAAAAGCTTCTTAACGGTATAGATTTGCCCTAATTATATATAACGTTTATAAATGTATATAATGTTCACAGCTCGCTCTTTTATTTGTTGCCACTGTAGAGAGAAAGGGCCATGTTCTCAATTGTTTAAATAAACTATTAAAATCAATAATTTTTTCCACACTTATTTGTTATAGATAATATCTCCTCTGCTTAATCTTTTCATTTTGAGTATACTGCCCCTGTGAATAACATGGTCATCAAGACACCTAGCATTTAGTAGGATGTCAGGAATATTTAAAAATGTAGTAGGTGGGAGAAGATGTATTTTCTGTAATTTTTCACAAAAATTGTAAGTCTCCTGTCTTCAAAATACTTGGCAGAATTTTCCAGTTTTCAAGAATGGAATTTGAAAATGTTATCCAATTAGTTGCTGAAAAAATTGGCAAATTTTGAATAGAGCCAGAATTTTCAACAAATTTTTCAGGACAAATATATGCTATTTATAAGGAAGTCTTTGGGTTTTTATGGATCTGTTAGAAGAATCTAGCTCATAAAATGAAATAATTTAATTCCACTTAAAATGCCAGCTGTTGTTCTGGTGTTCAGTAAGATATGGTGCCAGTCTTTCCAATACAGTTGGGTTTGTCATCTTACCAGCATATTAAATATATTTTTGAATTGCATATTAGTATTGTTTTACCTGAACAATGAAAGCCAAAGCTGGCAACCTCCTCCATTGCCATGCATATGTTTCCTACTTGGAACAAAACGTGGAACTTAATTCAGCTACGTGCCAAGCCACCAGGGCAAAGCCAGGTTTGTGGAGAGATTATCTTTTTGTTTAAACTTGTGGAAGAAAAACATGTGGGCTTTCAGGCTCCCAGTCCTTTCTGAAACTCAGAAGAGTCACCAGCCTGAAATAGAAATACCAACCTCATTCAGAGGGAGGGTGAAAACCCAACTTTATGTTCAGCTGTGTTGTGTGATTTCTTAAACCATTCTTTTCCACAAGTAACCACAGTCCTTGCTTCCCAGTGTTTGCATTAACAGCATTAATTTTCTTGTGTATAGGTTCAAAATGGTAAGGAATTACCAGGTGGTGGTAAAAGGATACAGGGTCAAGTAATATTAGACTGAATATGTTGCTGAAAGCATTTTAAAAGGAGCAGTGCCCCAGTCCTGCACCCTCCAGGGACACCAGCAGGCTGCAGAGAGCAAAGGGAGCCCTCCGAGCCTCACTGAGCGTGCCAGCCCACAAGAACTGGAGCTGCAGGGAGAGGAGATTGTACCTTGGTGCTCAAGGAGAACGAGATTGGCACTAACCCATGGCCTTTCCAGATTGAACTGACTTTATATAATGAGAATGCAAATCATCCATCACAAATGCAGCCATTACAAATGTGTTGCAGTGTGGAAGTGAATTTGCCATGAAATTAGTTTCAGCTGGGGAAATCCAGCTGCAGTTTTCCCCAGCAGTGTTTCTGACAGACCTTACAGGCACAGCTTTCCCATTGCCTGCAGTGAGAGCTGCAGGAGCCGGGAGGGAGCACTGGAGGGGTTGTTCCATAAGGTTTCCCTGACATTTGGTAGTCTTGCATCAGTTCGTTCTTGTTGAGCATATTCTGAACCACCCACAGTATTTTATGATTATAATTCTCAGGGGGTATTTTTCTCATCATTAGTCACAGTTTACAAATGGTTTTCCCCTCCTGGATCTCTTGAAACTGTGTGATTCTCCCTCTGAACTACTTATAACTGCAATCTGCTTATTTCTCTTGATGGTGACCAGAAAAGTGTGTGGCATTTAGTGTGTTGCAATATGGAAAATTTGATGCAAGCAGAACAGAAAGACACTAACCAAACCTGGAGGAGATAAGCTTGATCTTATGTCAGTGCTGCACCTCCCACCTGAACAAGTGATCAAAATTTAAGATGTAAGATACTGGATCAAAATTGTAATACATTGTACTATATATAACTTAGGAAACCTGTAGCTATTACCCTTTCAGGAATAATTCTTCATTTAATAAAATAGTTTTAACTTGAGGAGAGCAAACAATGAGTAACAACTACTCACACAGTTAATCAGGCAAGGTATGCACACATCAGTCTGGCATTCAGCTAGAGTCAGAATTTGGGATGGGCCCAGGGTTTGTACTTAGCACTGATACAGGCTTTATCTGCAGCTGTGATATGCTGCAGGAGAGTGAGCAGGTCTGTCTTAGGTTAAATTGCCGTTTCTTACATATTGGCTATTGCTGCTCAATGCCAAATATGTCACAATCTGCACATTCTGCAAACTACAGGCTAATTCTGCTGTGATTGATAAACCAGATAGAAGGTACAACTCTATCAGCAATGGCAAACCTCCTACTGTAATATTTTTAGGAAACTTGTGAGCATGACAAAGATATCCTGAGTGCGGACTGTGACACTCCTCTAAGTCAAATCTCTTTACATCAACTCTCAGCTGTCACACCAGGCAGGAGGATTGAACTTTCAGGAAAAAAAATGTTAGCAACAGGATAAAAACAGTGGGAAATTATTGTCCCACAAGCACAAGCCTGACACCAGGGCATGGAAAAGGAATCCCAATAATCTTCAAGGACTCAGCAACACTTGTAATCAGGATCTCTTCTTATAAAGGAAGGCGTTGCTGACTGCTCAGCACCCGTCAGGACTGAGCTGATGGGAACTCATACCTTGTGTGTTGTGCTGGGAATGAAATTCATGGGCTCATTTCCCCACCAAAACCTCAGATTAACGGATGGTTGTTGAAGTTTGGGCAGTAGTGTGAGTACATACAGGCAGTTACAGATCCCATCTCTGACTCCTTCCAGGCAGACCAGGCTGCTCTGCAAAGTCTTTACAGCCACGTGAGAGGCTCGGGCAGCAGTTAGAACAAGTCACTCCCTGGTATTGGTATCCTTCCCAATCCCATGTGTGCTGACACTCCAGCCTACAAAACAGTCTCATTATACACTCAGAGTAAGATATTGTTTGGCTCTGCAGCCTCTTGGGGTCTCAGGAAGGGCAGGAACCCTTTGCCCCTGACCTGTAATTGTTCTGTTTTCACAGTGACAGCCATGGGATGCCATGAAATACCAATGCAAGTTCGCTGTGGCAAATTTCCTGCTATGACAACTTTCTGCAGAGGGCTGCCGACACCCTTGCTGCTCACTTTGTGCCCACAGTCCACTGTCATGCACAGCACCTCTTGCTGAGCTGCCAAAAGGCAACTGCAGTGCCCGAGTCCAGGAGCTCTCCTTTGACCCTTAAATGGGGAACAACACATTGTCATAGGCAAGGGCGTCTCACCAGGAAAGCAGCTTTCACAATGACAGGAAATATCTGCCAGACAAGAGAAAAGGGAGCTGGTCCAGGGGCTGCAGCACTTGTGTGATTTTTGGACACCTGGTCTTTGCTTCACGCTTCCTGTGTGTCTTGGAGCAAGTCGTTTGAGCATCTGAATCACTTTTGTACTTTCTCATCAGTTTGTGAAGGTGTTCAGGCATGTCAGTGGGAACTAGGAGCCTAGATCATTTGTTCATCTGCCCCTAAATTTCGCTGCACCCCAGTCCTTAGTCTCCAGGGTAGGAACCCCAACATTACCTGGTCTGTAGTAAGGATAACCCTATCAAACATAACAAGACTCTTTGAGGACTTAAGGATATCTTAAATACAATTTCATACTAATAATAAATAAATATCTTACGGTATGCAGCTGGCTCTCTTTGGCACTGTAAAAACTCCACTGAATGAAGAAATTTCCCAGCGGTCCAGAACTGGTGTAAGTGCAGAGGAGGGTTGCGTTTCCACCTGTGGTGACATTCACTGTCTTCTCAGGGACGGTCACCACCACCCCGCTGGCGTGGCCTGTGGGCAGTAAGTGTGGTGAGGAGAGATCAGCTGGGGCTGGCCCTGGGAACCATGCAGGAGTGCCTTGCTCGCTGTGTTATTGAAGAAAGCTGTAGGATATATCTGGCTGTTCTCCCTTTCAGTACAGTTTCCCTTAGGCTTTGTGTGGAAATTTCAGCGATAACAAGCTGGGACTGGGTAAAAAACAGCAAGCAAATAAATCCCCCAGAATACCTCTGCCCTTACAACAAATAATATTCTTAAAAAGCAGAGTTCCTAAACCCATACTTGTTCTCGTTTGCCGATACTCATCTTCTCACTGAGAGTCTGTGGTTAAACTGAACCTTTCCTCTGCACTCACAGTGCTCTCCTGTGCTTGCACTCTCATTCACAGCTGTGTCTACCCATCTCTTACACCTTTCTTGCCCTTTCTGGTTTTTTTGCGGTTATTTCTTTAGATGTCTGATCTCCTTTGCGTACACCCTCACTGCTGGGTCCCTCAGGCTGGAGCCCAGCAGCTTTTCTCTGCTTTTCACTTGCTCATTACTTTGCTTTTGTTTAGGTTTCTAAGGGCTTACCTCCAGCAGCCGGGGTGTTTTCCAACACTATTACATTGGAAAAATGAAACTAAACTTTTTGGAGCTGCTTTTGCTCTGTGGGTTGTACAGAGCTCTTTGATAACTCAATCAACCCTTTGTGTTGTGCTCAAAGAAGAAAGGGAGCACACACACCTTGTGAGCCCTTCCCAAGAGTGCTCTGGTCAGTCTTGACTACACAATCACAGCAATGAAAGGAATCGAGCACCACCTTAAAGCATTTATCTGTTTCTATCCTCTCTGTGAATTACTAGCCGTGGTGACACGTGACAGCAAAACTAGAGCTGTCAGAAAAATAAGTCTGAATTTCAGGGTTTTGGCAGGTCACTGGGTCCGGCTTCAAAGCTGATGTCTAAAGATTCAGACGGAGAATGTGTTTCTCTTGAACGGCATGGAAAACGTAAGTCTTTTGGAGCTTTCAATGCAAAAGAGGCAAGGTGAGAGTTTCATGTTACAGAAATTTTCATGTGGGTTTATTGCATATATTAATGATGGAGACAAAAGATGTAAAATATTTTTCTCTGAGCAAGATCTGTGTATCTTATGTTTAGGTGCTGCTTTTGAGCGTTTAAGCAGAACCTGCAGTAATATCAAAGAGAATTTTGCTGAAATTAAGAGCCCTGTGTGAGAAAACATTGTTTATAAGAAGAAACAATCTATTTTGTCATTTTTAACTATGTAAATATTGCAAATTCATGAGTTAGTACAGTATGCAAACCTATCTGAACTCTCTGGGTACTGTTTTCCATGTTTGATGGCTTCAATAGTAAAAGCTTGCTGCAAGGAAGAAAGGAATAATATACTTTCCGTGTTGGTGGTGGCTAGGATGGGAATTAATGGGTTTAAATTACAAAAAGATTTATATTATATGTGAAGACAGTGCCACAGGAATGGCTGGAGACTGACCTAAATGTGTCAAACCTGCCTCGGGGAAAGAGGGGATCCCAGGGCTGGCTGCCAGTCCTACTTGTCTTGAGAGTTCACAGCAGCTTAATCCTTCCTGAGATCTAATATAAATGCTGTGCCATATTACTTTAGGCATCTCAGGTCACTGTTCTCAGCTTTAAGAATTAGTGTTGGCTAGAGGATGAGAGTTTCTTGCCACAGTTTACACGTATTTATTTTCTGCTCTTTGCAGGATTAAAGGTACACAATGTTTGCAGGATTATTTAAACACAATGTTATTCTACTGAAAACATCCATTTTCCAGTCATCTGCTCCACATATTTACTTTATCATTCTCTGGTTTTGGAGTCAGGAGTGCCACAGAGCCTGACTGTTACAAGCTTTTCCTGAAGAAATTAATTTTAGCAGAAACGACTCCACAAAGCGTTCTAGTTTCCATAAAACCGTATTTTGAAGCAACAATTTAATTGAAATAATCTCCGCTCAAGTAAAAATATACTGTCAAAACCTATCAAACTGACATTGTCCAGCGAGGCTGCTTAAAGCCAATACTTATTGCCAGATGGAGCTTTTGACTGACAGCGGAGAGAACTGGCCCCACGGAGCCTGTTCCCTCAGCATGAGAGTTAATGGGAGTTCCACTTTGCACTTATGGCTTCCCACCCCTAATCCCATTTCATACACACAGGCCTTTTGGTTTAAATTTTAAAAAGTGCTCAAATAAGAAATAACTCAGTGAAAACAGCTAGTGTGAACAGGACCACAACTTGTTAAAAATGGTTGATCCATGTCTTTGCTCATCAATATTATAGTGAGACAGTTTCCTTCCCACAGAGAAAGTCATTGCAGTTAATTAGCAATCTCCTACTTTCACTGAAGTCCTTTGCAGTTTTTAACACTCATGAAATTAATCCAAGTTTGCTGATCTTTTCCGAGCCACGACAGAAACCCCCAGCCAGTGGTGCCCATCAGTATAGACACATTGCTAGTCTTAAATCCAGAATTTTCAAATCAAAGGGCATTGCTTTGAAAATTATCGGTACCTACTCTGAATTACTTTTCGTATCTAAGGAAAAATCTGTTGGGTTTATATGTGTGAGAGTTAGAACACCGAAACTCCAGGAGCAACTGCTTAAAATATTTCTATGGCACCCAAACCAGATAATTCCATCTGGAAAAGAAGATGTGGAAACTAGCTTTCATTTTCTGCAGTGGATACAGGCGCTGTTCATCTCCATGGAGCATTAGACTTAAAGTGACAGCTTCTGTATATATTAAAAGTAAAGCTTAGCACAATGAAATGCCCGTGAAACATGAATAATATGTCATTTTTACTATACCATAGAATTCCTAGATTCCACAAAGTATTATGTCCTCATTTAATTTCAGGGAAATCCAAAGATTATTTGCATGCTTAAAGTTAAGCATCCCCCCAAAATTTTTTAGTAGTTGAGGGACTGAGGCATCGTTTTCCAGTCCTATTATCAAGGGGAGACAAAAGCCGTATGTGGAAAAACCTGACCTTGAAACACTTGAAAGACCTGAACACTCCATACGAGATCTCTTTGCCTCTTCTTGACATCAGAGCAAAGCTTTAATCTACCAAAGTCAAAATTCTGTTCCGGAGCAAAAAGCTCTTACCAGGCAGGGGTCAGTTTGTGGATTTCCATAAAATGGTCTGGCAGTACAGCCATGATTTTCATTCCATCCTGAAATAATTCATCTTGAATGCTCTCCTAGTTTGCCAGTCAGGTTCACCTGCTCTCTTTCTTCAGCAAGTTCCTTTGTCCCAGTGCTATTTCGATCAGTTTGTTATTCTTACCTGCAAGGACAGCTAGAATTGGAAATATCTTCAGCATCGTCGCACACATCTTCTTGATGCTGGGAGAGAAAAGAGACCAGATGCTGCTTCTGGCTTCTGCTGAAACTCAACTGTTTTATTATTTGAAGTTGGTTTTTTGTTTTCCTTATCAGCTGTGTATCAACACGTCAGTGAGCTGTTTCATTCTCCTTTATCACATGTGTGCCTTTCTCCGACTAGTGGTGTGACTGTTCACTTGAAGCCATTTTGTGGGGTTTGAGCAAGTGAGGGTTTTGTTAATAATAAACCTTGGAATCAGAGAAGGCCAAATTCTCCCACTTTTGCCAGGGCCCTGCAGTATTTGCCTACCTAAGTACTTCCACTGAGTACAAGAAAAGTGTTTGTGGGGCTATTTAACAGCCAATCTGATTACTAGTTTGAGTCAGGCCTAATATGAACAATCTTTATTTCCTGTTAATTCTGTAATTTCCTTTTAAAAACAGGCATACATAGATAACACATTGTCAGTACATTTTCAATTCAAAACATGTATCTCATACGGTTTTGTACAGAATGATTACGTTGGACAAATGATTGCATTGGAATTTCCATACTGGACTCATCAATAAGATAACATACCAAAATAAAGATCAAATAAAAGTTATCTTCTAAACTGATAATGAAATCTGTTTCATCTAGTTTTAATCCATGAAGTTGGATGTTGCTAATCAAAAAAGGGACAAGGTGAATATGTTGATTTTTTTTTCAGTGTTGATACTGGATTTATATAGTGGAAAAGCAGTGGATGAAGGTTAGAACTTGAAGAACCAATTAGGATAACTTAGATTTCTTTGTCCTTACTGGTTTCAGAACATGCTCTCTGAAGCTCCTTCGGAACTGAGGGTGTTCAGCTTCCTGCAGGAGCCAGATTTGCTTTTTGTGCTCTGTCATTTGGCTGAGGCTGATTCAGAGCCTGAGCTGTGATGGGAGTAGCTGGCTCTGGTACAGCCACGGGGAGCGAGTGCCTCGCATTGCAGAGGGCAGCATTGCCCTGTTCATGTGTGCCTGCACCTGGGACCAAGGCAAGTAACACGGTCAGGGACTTTTTTCTATGCCTCTTGAAAACATGGGACTAGTTCATGCCTGATGATCCCATCTTTATAGTGGCAGGAAGGGCAGCCACCTCTTCTATGGCAGGAGCCACAGTGCAGCGTGGAAAGCCCATGGCCATGTTCAGCATCTGACTACGTGTGGTGGGAGGGGAAAGGCATGACCAGGCTCTCCCTCATCTCTTGTGTGATGTGGTGGTAGATTCTTCAGCAAAGAAGAGTTACTGGTTGCATCAGTTGCTGTTGGGATCAGGTTTATGGGCTATTTTATTCTGCCAGATATTTCTGAGCATGGCAGATGCCTGAATAATCTCTGGGCAGATGGCAGGGTTTGGTGATATTTTTATATGAGCTGTCTCCAAAACTCTTGGAGATGTCTCCTCCTTAATTCTGATTGTCAGCACTTCACACAGCATTCCCACAGAGTGGGCAGTGCCTGCCTTTAAACGATGGGAAGGGCAAGTCTTGGAACTGTTAAATGTCTTGTCCAAGAATCACAGGGGAGTCCGAAAAGGAATATGTACATTGAAAGACTGAAATGCCAATTCAAATTTCTTCCAAAAGTTGAAAAGCATTTAGATTCACCTTCACTGAG
The DNA here is from genome assembly GCA_013398855.1 of Mohoua ochrocephala. Taxonomy (NCBI): domain Eukaryota; kingdom Metazoa; phylum Chordata; class Aves; order Passeriformes; family Acanthizidae; genus Mohoua; species Mohoua ochrocephala. Next base: position 105,718 of record VZTA01005534.1, on the reverse strand, counting down.
GAAGCTTGGAGGGGTCACAAGCGCACATGAGAAGTTCTCACTGGCTGTCCCCGAAGCCTGGAATGGGAGCTGCTGCTGATTTCCAGTCATTTAGCTGAGTGCAAATGGATCCGAACATGAGACAACTTACAGACACACTTCAGTGATTGCCTGTGGCAGCTCCATAATACCCAGGAGTCTGACTAGTATCTCACAGAACCCTGATACTTTGCAAAAGATAGCAATTTTCTAGAAGATGCAAAAAACCACTGACACTCTGCTGAGTGAGTCGGCACCTACACGATACTGTATCCTTACCACAACATCAGTGTATCCTCTAATTCCCTCTCATCTGTCAACACCAAAGTCCTTTCTCTGGCATTTAAAGCCTCCTCTGCTCATGAGTATTTTTGCTCTGTTACATTCACTTTTTGCCAATTAAGGCTTTGAAAAATGACAGGAGGGTGAAATGCTCAGTTTGACCAGAGAACAGGAGCCAAGAGCACAAATTCTGTATCAACATGTGCCCCTTTAAGCTTGGGACGAAGGGCTGAGATCACCAGTTACAGAATGGGTATAGCTCATAGCAAAAGATTACAACCATCACCCTGTTTTACAGAGGATCCTGAACACCAGGAGTGTTTATGTTTGACTATTACCCTCCTGGGGCTCATTTCACTCAAACCAGAGGTTCCCTAGCACTAATCTTCCAGGCTCTCCAGGGTTACTCTCCTGTGAAGGTAATAGATGGCACCTGTCAGCTGCTGATTCTGCTTCTAACTCATTGCTCCTGGAGAGCAGCACTGCCTGCTCGGGAGAACTGAACACAGACACAAAATCTGCTTTGGTTTGATGTTTTGAGTTACAGTGGGACTACAAAGAAGCTCTTGCTTACACTGCTCAGCTAGGAGGAGAGAGCAGCCCAGAGTGCAGCAGCACAGCAGTCACTCCACTATGGGTGGAGCAAAGGCTCCTATCTCGAGATAAAATGGAAGGGGCCAGTACCAGGAACTGTGTGTTAACAGACTTCGTGACTCAAACCTGTGTACACTGAAACGTATTCAGAAATGTTCCCTTTCAAGCAGCTCCTGTGTATTCACTCTCTAAATAGAAGTGTCAGTCATCAAAAAATGAAGCCCAGAGGCAAACCCCAAGCAAGGCAGCATCATCCAGACAACGTACTGCCAGGATATTTAGGAGTTGCTTCTGTTGGCCTGAAACCTAATTTAAAAACTTCCTGTAAAATTCCATGTTTCTCTTGACAAAGATCGCAGTGTTCCAACTGCTCCGTCTTCCTGATATGAGCTAAATCTGTAACTGTGTGAGGACACTAAACCCAGTCTAACCCAGTGATTTATAAAGCTCTCTAGTTCAGTATCACAGCTGATGGCTGGGGATAAAGAGAAGTGTGTAATTAAAGATTCCAACAAGTGCAGAGAAAGAGTTGCTTTAAGCCTCTAAATCCACCATTAGGTTGATTTTCAAATGCACAGTACAGTTTGCTTGCTTATTGCACAGCCTTGTTTATGGTTTAAAAAAAAGTTTATAAGCTTCTGCTTATAAAAAAAAAGACTAAAAGTGAATTCATGATCTCACTGTTATTTTTAAGCTTGCAGAGAGTGAAAGCCTGTAAGGTACCAATAATGTAAACTCTTCTGAGGGGAGCACCATGGCTCGTCACCTCGTGGCTCGTAACTCAGTCAGAAATACACCTAATCCTCTGTATTCAATCCCCAGAACAAGCACAGCTTATTATCAAAAAGCACAATTCCATTTCCTTGTAAAGGGTCTGGAATGGCCTTTTTTTTTTTATATTGTCTCTTTTCTCACTCCAGAAAGAAGGTCTGTTTTCCTTTTAGCCATTCAAAAGCCAGAATTTCCTAGAGAAAAATCCCTGTCCAACAAACTTTCCTCTTTCTGGGGAAAAAAAAAAAAAGAAAAGTAAGCACTGAAATGAGATGGAGCACCCACCCACTGCTCTTGTCCTGCCATGGAGGATGCTCCCGGGGTGCAGCTGCCTGCCTGTGCACTGCCCTGGCCTCCACAGGTGGGCAGGGTGGGGAGGAGATCCAGCCTGTTTGACAGACACAGACCATGTAGGAGCTTTTCTTTTCTTGTATCGCTTTAGGATGCTGATGCCTGCTGCAGTCAAAGGGATTTGTTTGTGTGCAACACCTCGCAATAGAACTGTGACACCTGGACCCACAGCAGTGTGTATTTAGTCACCAAGTTCCGTGTGAAATTGATGTGGATGTAAGCACCTGGACAAATTTGTGGATCTGGCTCGGGCCTTTTGGGTTGACAGTGACACTCCTCTGGTCTCCCCTGCCTTCTGACCTGAGAGAAAAATGAAAAGCAGAGAAACAGCTGCTTGTGATGCTGCCCCAGACATCCTGGGGATGCTGGTGTAGCATCCACATGCCTGAGGATCAGGCTGCCTTGGATTGTGCTGGACCAGGATGATGGAAGTGCTGGAAGGAGTTTGGTTGCAGAAGCAGGGGATGGCTCTGCAGCAGCTGTGGTGTTACTGTAGATGGTAAATTTAAACACCTTGTGTGCAGGAGAGCTGAGCACCACGAGTGCCCTGATGGATGCAGGATAAAGAATGGCTTTCTAACATAAAGTGCCACCATCAGAGAATCCATTTCTGCTCTGTGGCTCGAGTGTCAAAGCCAAAGCAAGCTCTCCGCTGCGTGGTGAATCACAGTGAAATGGTTCTGCCTTTGTGCCATTGCTGTTCCCTTGGATTTGCATTGGCTGCATAACCTTTTCCCTGCCTATGATTAACTCTCCTTATGTCTTTTTTTCTTTTGACCTTTCTCTTTTACATGTAGTTTCAGAATTGAAGCTAATCAAACAAAAAAAAAAAAAAAAAAAAAAAAAGAAAANAAAAAGGAAAATTCACACTGAGTATCTGGGGATTAAACTGTCTATCAACCCTATCAGAGGGAAAGGTCTTTTTTTAACCATCATTTGCATTTTTGTAGATTAAGGATTTTTGAAACTATCAAGTGTCATTGTTCTTTCAGTTTGGCAGCATTTGTTGTCCTTGTCTAAAATGAAAAATGCTTTCAGCTTAAGAGTGCATGGAACTGCATAATTTATGTGGTGGCTGCTTGCCTTAACAGGTATGATAATGTAATTTTAGGATTACTCTGCTGTATTAGAACCTGGCAGAAAATTCATGCAATTGGGCTGAACTCTAGGTTTTCCTGCTCCTGCTGCCTCCGAAATGGAGGGTTCAGGTGCATTGATGTTAAAAGGATGTGTTTTGTGCTTTCAAACACACCAGTTCATGCTGTCAAAAGACTGCAAGGTGATCTCATTTTTTATTTTAAAAAATACCCAGTTTTTTAATTCTCACTGTTTCAAGGAAATTCTTGGACTCAGTGCTGACCTCAGCTGCTCCCTACTCCATGTATTGCTACAAATCTCTTTGCTTTTGGCGTGCTCCAGTTTAGGAAGGAGACTAAAGCAGCCTCTGTGTCTGAACATTGCTTTGCCTGCCTGAGTTTGACCTGGCTGTGAATCCCTTTCATTTTAATTCACGTAACTGGCCCTTGGAGGGAACTGAGAAGTTGTTTCTCCATCCAGGCTCTGCAACCCAGCTGCCCTCTGAAATAGCCTGAATTTGGTGGGACTGTGTGGCCTTTTTCTTGGGGAGGCAGAGTAATATTTGTATGTGCCATTAATTATTAATGAATGGTGGTACAGCTGGTTTTGCCCCAGCTGCCCTTCTCCCAGCAGGCACGGCACAGGGTCCCTGGTGGCAGCTGGAGCCTGGCTCTGCCTGCTGGCAGCCAGCTTCCCACACTGCTCTGGCACTGGCTCCTTGAGGTAGGATATGATGGGGCATTTTCCTTGGGAAACTCTGGGTTCCCAGAAGCTGGGCAGTGCTTTGGAAATGCTGCAGTATGTTAAGGTGAACGAGCTAATGTGAAGTGAACCAAGAGCAGCTGCTTGTCTGGCTTCACGAGACTTTTCCTTTTGATTCCCAGGAGCTTCCCAGGAGAAGGTTACTTGTTTACTTGGTTTTAATTCTCAGGAAGAATGATAAGATGCTTCCTTTCCTGCTTTGCTAATAATCTCATTAGACTTGTCTTAATTTTCATTACACTGAATATGGCAGCACAATGACGTGATGAAGTTGTGGAGCAGAGGACCAGCAATCCTGAATAAAAAACAGTGTCAGAGACCAGCTGAGATAAACCTAAGCACTTGTTTTGTCCTGCCTCTGACTTGCTTGTGGCAGGTAACCAAAGTTATTCATCAACTAATTTGGACTCAGGTCCTGTAGCCCGACTGCTTTGTTACACACCGCCGTTCAAATTCTTTGGAAGCGCTTGTTGTCCTTCAGTGATCGAGTGGGCACTGGGTTTGCAAAGTGGAGGGAAGTAATGGAAAATGAAACCGTCAGCAGCCTGTACATCGTGGGAGCAGCTGGGAAAGCAATAGCTGAGATGACTTCATCTGAAAAACACATGAATCTTAATAGCGTGTAGGGTGTAACCTTTGAAGAACAACTGTCTAATACAGTTATACACGGCAATTTGATTCAAACGAGCTAATAAAAGCCGTGGGGCAGCCCAGCCCGGCCCGGTTACATCCCTGTCACGCCTTCCCCCGCGGCACCAGGGGTTTGCAGCCGTGCGAGCCTGTCCCGGTGATGCAGCCTCGGTGCGTGGCCGGTGCCGGTGGCGCACCGCCCACAGCCGCGTCCCGCAGCCCCGCTCCGAGCAGCTCTGTGTCCCGCAGCCCCTCTCCCTGCAGCTCTGTGTCCCGCAGCCCCGCTCCCTGCAGCTCTGTCCCGCAGCCCCGCTCCGNCGTCCCGCAGCCCCGCTCCGGGCCGCTCTGTGTCCCGCAGCCCCGCTCCGTGCAGCTCTGTCCCGCAGCCCCGCTCCGAGCAGCTCTGTCCCGCAGCCCCGCTCCGTGCAGCTCTGTCCCGCAGCCCCGCTCCCTGCAGCTCTGTGTCCCGCACGGCTGCCGGGTGTGGCCGTGTCCTTGTTCCCGTGTCGGGGCTGGGTGTGCCCGTGCCAGGCAGGAGGGGCTGCAGAGCCCCGGGCGCTGCCCCTCCCGCAGCCCCCTGTCCCCGCGCTGCTCCCGGGCTCCTCCTGCCCCTGCACCCGCACAGCGCTCCCCCTGCCGCATCAGCCCTGTGCCGCATCAGCCCTAGTTCATAAACTGCCCTGTCATTCCCACTCTCGCAAGGGAAAAGCGAAAAGCCACAGGCTTGTACAGGCGTTCCCAAAGAATGAAACGGCTTTGTAAAATTATCAGAAATGCAGTTGGGCTCTTTTTTTGCTCTTTACTTTGCTAAGCACTGAGCACTGATTCTGTGCCAGAGATGATGTAAAACTCCTACTGGGTGGCCTTTTCTATAATGTTCAATAAGTGATATGTTCTTGGAGCCTGTATGAAATGCTGAAAAGCTTCCAATTCTATAAGCAGACAGCCCCCAGAAAGAAAGAATGGCTTAAAACCCAGTTCAGGGACTTATCTATCAGCACCACTGATGTGAGTGGTATTTAATTAGCATCAGCTTTTCATTCTGCCCCTTTTCATTCTGCAGGTTAACGTCATGTATCCAGCTGAGACTGTTCTGTTTGGCATCCGTCACTGTCACTGTCTGTGCATATCTAGAAAAAGCTGGTTTTGGTTCACTGTGATTTTGGGAGGCCGGTCACACCCCAGCTGACAACTGATCTGTAGCAGATAGATTAGAGTGGTTGTACCTTGCTAGCAGTAATTACATGTAATTAGTGTCTGCCTGGGACAGGAAGCCCCTGACCTTACAAACGATCTTTTGCAGCCTTGATTTGAGTCCCGTGGCGTCAGCACCGCAGCGCTGGAGCCGTCCACGTGCAGGCAGCAGTGGGAGCAGGGCTGAGGGCTGGTGAAGAAAGTTCACTGCTGTAGAAAGTTGCTATTTAGCCTCTGTGTTTCAGCATCAGAACATGTTATAGATGGGAGACACTGACCTAAGGTGCACCAGGATTGTCAAATTTATCGTGACCTGTGCAAAAATTAACGGCTTCCCCTAAATTTCTACCTCTGGGCACGGTGGTGGTGGTGAATAATGACATGAAAGGTCAGTTTCATTTGCTCTTTCATTAAGGAAAGGTTGCTTCCATCCCATGGATTGCATGGAAAAAAAATCTTAAAATAGTTCCAAGTATACCCTAAAAGAGCAAAAACCAGAAAGCAAATCAATAACTTACATAATTTTTATTTTTTAAAAGGTACGGCCCTACAGAAGCACACAATGACCTTGAATATGTCATCATGTTCAGAAAAGATTAAAAACTATGAGCAGCTTCTTGCAGCTTGACTTTTAAGCCAACCAGGGCAATGCCTCTTCCTGATATTTCTACTTCAACATTGTATTAATAATAATAACAATAATAATAATATTGTTGACAATTAGTTGCTAAGTTCTAGAAATAAGTTTATTTGAAGAATATAATCTCTCTTGCAGTTCAAATGCCATTCATAGGGTGCTTGTATTTTTTGCAAATGTTTCGTTTTTTAGGTCACAAAGAGATAATCAAATGGTGTGGGAGTTCAATACAAGGGCTGGCTCTTGACAATTAAAAAGGACTTTTTTAGTTGTGATTGAGCACAAATCCATGTGACAGTTTTAAAATACCTTCTATGTGTTATCCCTCATGTAGCAGCTTAATTTGCACTTCCAAAGAACATCAGCAAATCTTTCCTGTTTCCTTAGAAAATGCTATTTTTGTGATCTTATTCCTGTAAGCCAAACTCGTTTTGTTCAGTAGTCCCTCAGGTCAAATACAGCAAAAGCAATACTTCCTCTAAGTAAATATCAGCATAATGCAGTTAGGCATCTTTTTTTCATGTTCTAATAATATAAAAGTCTGGCAGAGTCCTGGTTTATTCCGTGCATGTTAAATAGACAGCCTATTTTGATAGCCTTTTCTGCAATACAAAAGCTTTATGTACATGACTGGATTAAACCTCCTTGGACCCTTTTGAGCTGGGAATGTGCTCAGGTGAGTGCTTCAGCCTTGCTCGGATTGATGGAACCAGGGGGAGAGGAAGGGGCACCTGTTCTGTTGTAAGGGGTCAGGGAAAAACGTTCTGATATTTCACATCGAGAAATCACCTTCAAACTAAGGTTCCTTTCTCCTTTTTAAAGAATTATTCTTAAGAATTCTCCTTTCTGCTTTGACTGCTTCTTAAGGCACTAGATACCAAATGCATTTTGTCCTTCAAAATTATGCCCATTTTGAAGCAGTTTTGAAACCCATTTGAGTAGTTTGCACACTGATACCTGGCAGTTCAGTGGGACTTCTCTCAAGACAGGTGTTTACTTACAGTACTTCAAAAATAACCGGGAAAATGTGGACTTTTAGTTCAAGAAAGAAATTCCAGAGTTGACCATGTGTAGTGCTGGTTGTAATGAGTAGTCTTATGGACCTGAAATGTTTGTGTGCTGACTCTTGTGTTGGAGCAGAGCATGGTTTCGTATTGCTAAACAGCATTTCTGCTTGGATTTCTTATTTTACTTGACAGATCCATGAACAAATCCAGCCTCTGCTCACCCCAGAGGCTGGAGGGTGGGCTGGAAAGGCCTGGCTCTCCAGCATGCTGGTACCCTGCTGGTAAAAGCTTTCTCATAATGAAATGAAACAGGCTGTGTAGTGCTGGTGGTAAAGCAGCAGCTGTGGGGAAGGCTGTGCTACTGTAGGTAATTTTATCCTTCACTTTTATTCACTGGAGTTTGCTCAGTAATCTAACTGCAGATATTCTCATTAAGCAGAGAAAAACTTACTCCTGTTTTTGTATCTTGCAAACAGCTTTGCCTCTGTGTTACCTTTCCTTGTGGGGTACCGTGCAGCAGTGCAGCCTTTGCTCAGGACATCCTGTCAGAACCAAAGAGAAACCCATTTCTTAAATATGATTTGGACTGCAAGAGTGGCAGCAGACTCACTAATATTTCAAGGAAACCTCTATATGAGAGAAGATTTATGGTTTGCTTGTTTTAAAGGAATACCAGGATGTGTTCCCAACAGGAGAGACCGTATTATTTCCTCTTACAACACAGTGCAATTCTAAAGCGAGTTAACAGCAAACACGTATCTCTCAGGGCTTCCTGCTGCAATAAAGGGGCGTGCAGGGCATCCAGAGGGCAGGGATGGAACAGTGCACTGAAGGGATTATCAGGCAGTGTCACTTAACCATGAACAGCACATTTCTGTCTGCAAATGGTAAAGCTTTGCTAATTGTCTCTCTTTGAGAAGTTGCTTTCCATAGTAACAGTTGCTCCATGTTGTCTTCTGCTGTAAGCCGGGTTACCGCGTTTAGTGGAAGCCAGAGAACAGATTCCTCAGGATGCTTTTTGCCATGTATCCAACCTAACTCCTCAGTTCTGCACAGCAAACCCGGAGTGACAGTGGTGGTAAGAGCAGCTGCGTGGGATTTCCTTTTCTGTGCTGGTTTCGCTCTGGCCAGAAATAAATGTATTGCAACAGCGCAGTACAAAACCAACCCATGCTGGTTTATCTCATGCATGTGGAAACTCTCTCCCGTTTCCTTTATGAACACTGATCAATACCAGTCTTGAGACATGGCTGGAGGTCTCAGGCTTGTAGGTCCGTTTTCCAGAAGGATTTGGCTTTTCTACAGGTGCCTGTGTTTCTCCTTTTCTACAGGGAAACCTCACCTCTAGGAACCATCTCTTCTCAGTACAGAGAGGAGTCTGGACCTCGCCCTGTGCCTGGTGCAGACTCAAGCCCCTTGTGTCACTTGAGCCACGGGTGGCTGTGTGCACTTTGCCATCCCACTCCGTCACTGGTAGCTGGGATGAAGGTAGTCCCACAACAACTGTTGGCTTTGCTGGAAGCAATTTGTAACATCTTTCCCATGACTCGGGCCACATGATTTGTAAGTCTCTCAGAAAGTTCCCTGAAACATGAGCCAATTTCTCTTTTAAAACTCTTATTACATTAAAAGAAAGAATCATTTTGCACTGCTGAGCAAGATGGTACCAAAAATATTTCATGGTTCTTGCTGCCAACCAATACAGATTTATACCTTACAGCAGAAAGGACAAAGAGCCTCAGTTTTTGATTTAAAAAAAAAAGCTCAGCTTTTCATCAGTAAAAATTGAGGTCCACAATGCCAAATAAAACAAGGCCAGGTTCTTAGCTGGTTTAAACTGGATGATCTCCATGTGGTGTCACTTGACCTGCACCGAATTTTACTTGCTGAATTTTGGCTGTTACATGACTTACCTTCTCTTACCAAGTAAGACATGCAGCAGGATTGCAAAAGATGTGTCTAAAGAGACATGTTGATATTCTGCTCCTGTCCAGTCCTGGATTCCCAGCTCCTGCAGATAGAAGTAGGATCATGCTCATACACACATTTATCAGGGTTTTTTTTCTCCTTTGGAGTCTGCATTTATGTTTATGGTTTGCTGGTGGAGCATTTGTCCTAGTGGAGTGGGGATTTTATCTGTTTCTTTATTCTGGCAAGCTGTAAACCAAAATTTTAACACTCAGTAAACAAAACTGAGAAGCAGTTTGTTCTCAGTAAAATATTTTTGTGATAAGACAGTGGGAAGTAAATGGCATCTCCAAAGCACTGTGTTCTTCCCTTGGTGCTTTCAGTAATTTTAGCACTGCAGTCATGTAGCTGGGGAGGAAATTTTGGGGTTGCAAAAATTTGAATGAAAGCCCCCAGTGAAACAGTTGTTGGTGATTTTGTCATGCTTCCACATTTAGTTCCTCTGAGAGCCGGATCGTGAAGAAACGCCGAGAGCATTAATCACACTGGTATATACACTTTTCAGCTATCTTTTGGCAGCCTTTTGAAAGTCACAGCTAAAAATACTGAAAACACTCTAGGCTTAATGGGATTTGAGTTAAGAAAAAGGATAGCATAGAAAGAAAATCCTTAGGACAATAGGTTGTGCTATGGCTGTACTTGCAGAGGTCCCAACATAGGTGAGATAAAAGGAGTGCTCATCTGAACTAGAGGTGCACATCTAAAGGGGAGTCCCACACCGTGCTCTGAAAAGTCGTGTGGGTTTTGAGGGACTTTTCTCTGTGATGGGAACGTGAATGAACAAACCTTTTCGTGATGGGTTGACCTCGGCTGGATGCCAGGTGCTTACCAAGCTGCCCTATCACTGCCTTCCCCAGCAGGACGGGATGGGGTGGAGGGAAATAAGATGGAAAAAAACCTGTGGGTCAAGATAAAGGCAGTTTAATAAAGCAAAAGCAAAGGATGCAAATGGAGGTGAAGGAAAACAAAAGATTTATTCTCTACTTCCCATCAGCAGGCGATGTCCAGCCACTTTCCAGGAAGCAGAGCTGCAGTACACAGGGCAGTTGTTCTGGAAGACAGAAGTCATAGTAATGAATGACACAGGGGCAGGCAGCAATCAGCATCTCTCGGACTCAGAACACCTCCTGATGCTTTAAGCTTAATAGCCCAAATGTTAGACTTGAATCAGCAGTTCATTTTAGGATATGCACCATGAAAACCTACACAGACAGTAGCAAGTAAATCCAATTTTTTTCCCACCTCTGCCTACTATTTTAGTGTTTTACGTGATTTCTGCCAGTTGTTCCCCTGAAGATATTAAAAGACTGAAACGTGAGAAAAGCATGGGAGGCACAGGCTGTGGTAATAAAACGCATTTCTTCACTGATTTTACAGGCTGTTGTAAAGTTATCCCCATGTGATTGTATTTACTCACTCCCAAGTCACGTTTTTCTCTAGCATTGAACAGGAGTGGCCAGAAATAAACTCTACACTAAGCTCTTATTCCTGCCTCCACTTTAGAAGAAGTGGACTTCAAGAAGCCTTGACTGTCCAGCAGGTAGAAATTCAAACTCTTAGTGATCTCAAAGTGTGACTGGTTTTGCTTCGGCCTTCTCTGTTGCAGAAGATGAGAACAGGGGGAGCTGCCGTGCCTGGGGACAGCAGGGACAGCAGGGACAGCAGGGACAGCCAGCAGCTGCGTGCTGCTCTCCGTGCCCGGGCGCTGCATCCTTTCAGGGATGCGCTGCTTCTTTCCTAACGTGCCACTGGCACACTGTAAACTATCCCCGGGGAATTAGCGAGGCAGGCACATTCCCTAGGTCTCCTGGAGCCTCCTGGTTTTTCCTCCTCACCTAAGATTTGTCTAATGTATCCATTACTGTGTCTTGGGAGCAGTGCCCTGGTGCGAGGGGACGGAGACCGGCGGGGCACTGAGGAGGGCAGCGCCACAGGTCTAGATTGAGTTACCGAGGTAAACAGCAGGGAGTAGAAATCCCAATAAACTGGAATTGCTGGAACTGTACTTTCAAATCCTAACTTGGAGCTTACTTTTTGCTGGTTTGGGTTAGAACAGGGGCTGGGCGGGTTCACTCTGTGTTACCTGCCAGAGTTGAACGCTGGAATAACACTCGTTATCTCCACTCCCTCCTGTCCCCACGCACAGACCGAGGGGAGAAGGACAGGATTTGTTTCAAAAGGAGGCAACTTTGCGATGCTGAGAGGAGATGGGGCGGCTGCTCTGCCCGCTCCGAGCCCTGGGGCTGCCTCACGCAGCGCTGGGGCTAAGGTGGCCTTCCTGCCGACAGCTCCTCTCCGAACACCTCACACCTCTCCTAGTAACTTACATCTGCTCTTCTAACACCCTGCACCTCTCCTAACACCTTGCTTCTCCAAGGCGGGTCCTGCCCTGGCTGAGACAAGCGTGGCACTGATTACTTTGTCTTAATACACAATAACCGTACTCGGGAAGACTGAAAGGATCCCCAACGCAGGCTGCCTCCAACCCCACCGTGCCCCTCGCAGGTCCCGCTGACCTGCCTGACCCCCGCCCCTGCTCCGGCCCGGGTTTTCCGCGTGGCTGCCCCGCGGGGTGAGCACGGCCCCGTCCTGGACTGACCCCGCC
>VZTA01005534.1:49589-92932 GCA_013398855.1 Mohoua ochrocephala | reverse complement strand
GCGGGGGCGGCAGTGCCGGGGGGGACACGGGCAGTAGGTGCCCGTGTGCTCTGCGGCAGCGCTCGGGGTCAGGACAGCGCCTGGCACAGCGGCAGTGCGGTCCGGCGGGGCCGAGGGCACACAGGTGGCCGTGCCTTTCGCAGCCCTGCAGGTGACGGCTCGGGGCTGGTTCTGCGGACCGGGCTGGCGGGGCCCTGCCTTGACATGGGGCATCACAACCGTGGGTCTGGCCGGGACTTTGGGCTGTTTAAATAAAAGTGTATCTTATCTTGCACTGATGAATTGCGTTATCAAAGCCTCTTGCAGAGTCGCAGAGTGTTTTTGTCCCATCTATTAAAATTAAGTTTGTGAGGCAGCTGCTGGTTTTCAGAGGAGAGATCATAGAATCAGAATAGTTTAGGTTGGAAGGGACCCTAAAGATCATCTCATTCCAACTCCCCTGCTGTGGAAAGAGACACCTTACACTGGACCAGGCTGCTTAAAGCCCCATCCAGCCTGGCCTTGAACACTTCCAGGGATGGGGCATTCACAACTTTCTCTGTAGAAAAAATCTGATGTAAAAAACTTTTGAAAAAAGGAAAGTCCTAGAAAATAAGGGGTACTTTTGATGATTTATAGTGTACTTTTTGCTATTGCTTCCCCACTTTGTATTCTAAATTACTTGTAAAAAACCTGGAACATGATGTGTCACTTTCCTGTGACTTCTGCTGTTTTGTCTGTATTTTCCTAGTCTCCCCTCTCTGTCCTGGTTTTATTTACTTCCTTGTTCATGCTTCATTGTTGTAAATGCTTGGCATGGCAATAAAAACAGCATTTATTAATTTCTGCTCCCTTTGCAGCCATCTCTGCAGTGTGATCAATGCTGTTGTATAAGCCATGGTAACCTATGACCTATTTGGTTCTTATGCCTTTCTTGGATTGCTTTGAGGCAGTGAGTCATTCTCACATAAAATAGTTTGCAATGGAGCTTATTCTCTCCAGCGATGCTATAGACCATTCGAGGCCTCTGCATCTCTGCCCCTGGGGCAGAGCACAGGGCATGGTTGGGACGGTGGGGATCTACTGACCTGCCCCTCTGAAACCTCTGTGAGGCTGTCGGAAGGCAGGGGTTAGTTGGTTCTGAGGGCTGAGCCCATCTCCTTTACCTCCCTCCCTGTTCTCCTTTGGCAGAATATCTGAGAAACTCCAAGTTTCTGCTCTCCTGCACAATTCTGTAATTGAAGTGCAAACATGTTTTTTTCCCCCTGAACTCATAAATCATGTCCCTTTAATGGGCCTCCATCCCTGGGAAGGAGGCAGCCCTTGCCACGGTATGGCACAACATGGACAAAGTGTTCATTGTACATCAGGCTCGCTTTGATTGCATTTAAATCAATATTGTTATCTGTATTCAGAGATGTAGCAGGGGAGTGTGTGTGGGGGGAGAAAAACAAAGCAATAATCAATGTTTGCAACAAAGTTGAAAGGAGTACAAGGCTGTCCTGGGGTGTTAACAGGTGTCAGAGCTTGAGAAAGATAAGGGTTTGTTAGTGACACTTGATTCGAAACCGAGTTACTTTTTTTTTGCAAGTTAAACCTAATGGTGCAGTTGATCTTGGAGGGCCAAAACAGATGGGATTAGAAACTCACCCAGGGAGGATGCTGCTGGGAACTGCTCTGGGTGGCTGCTTGGCTGAGCCTCCATTGCTTCAGGGGGTTCAGCCCAAGCTGGTGCCTTCTTGCAGATGTGCAGCACACAGGGCTGACACTGCAGAGCAGAGTCACCAGCGTGGGGTGTCCCTGGGCAGGCATCTCACCCTCTGCAGCACAGCGTGCATTTCACACACCAGCATCATCACACAGTTGTGTCTGGGCAGGATGAAAGTTGGCACTGCTCCTGTAAAAGCTCCCAATCTTATTCAGCTTAAGCACCTAGAAATAAAACTACATTGTTCAACAGTTCAGATGACCTTGTTATTTTTATCCAAAAAGTCTGTTTTCCCCACCTTCCTTCAAGACTTGCAAAGTGTTCATGGAGCTGCACAGATGGAAGAAACACCTTGTCTGTGCAAGGAAGTGGTACCAGATGATCATCTGATACTGATTTTATTTTTAGTTATTTAATTAAATCAGTGCAATCTGTGTTTGGGTTTCTCACTCGAGTTTGCCTAAACTTTTATGTTAAGCTAAACTAAATGACAGGCCATGTCCACATGCAGATTTGTGCTAGTTTAAGCACAGCTGTTTATAGCTCTGCCTGTAGCTAATTAACCTACTGCAACTTTCTCCAGTAGGGAGAGCCTAGTATGAGAACTGTGGCTTTGTGTTGAAGTTAGTGTAGCATCTGATTTACTTAATTATTAATCTCCTTGTGAATTGAGACTACCCATCTCTGGTAGCATTAGCCTCCTCATGGCTGTGGGTGTTGGATGTCACCCTTCACTGGACAGACTTAAATCTCTCACCTACTCTGAGCACTGCAGGGGACAGACAGTGGAAGCAGCTGCCTTTTTCCCTCCTGTGAGTAACGAGTGCTGCCAGGACCTTCTGTCCCACTCAGGTCATCCAGCTCCTAGAACATATATGTGGCTGCAATACGTGAATTAATGACTGAGTCTGTGTTTGCATTGAAAAGCTGCATTATTTCTGGAAGGAAAGTGGCCAGTTTAAAAAAAAGAATTAAAAATTGCTGTGTGTGAATTTGTTTTCTCATGGAACAAGGTGAAAGCAGGTGATGTGGCAGCCTCAGCAATGGGCTAATTCCCCCTGGAGTGTCCTTTCACTGTATGTGAAAGGGTGACAAAGTAAAACAGCTTCAGTTAAAATGTTAGTGTAGTGCATTTCTGTACTAGAACCAGGCCCAGCACAGACCAGTCCAGGTCTCAGCACATGCTTGGGAATTAGAAGAGAAAAAGGTGTGGATCCCAGATCAGACATGCGCTTGAGCATCATTTTTGTCCCCTTCCATAATGCGGGGGATGACCCCAGCCTCTGGATGTAGCCCCTTTTTGTTTTGGCATCAATAACTGGAAACTACACATCAGGAGATTACTTCTTAGCGTGTTTCCAAAACTCCTTGTCCCAGATGTCGGAGCGAATTATACCTTCCAGATATCTCAAACAATGATGAGATGCACCCTGCTGTTTTACAGTTAACTCAAAACTGGAATGAAGGTATTTCAGAATCATCCAGGCGTGGCTGAGGCTTAAAAATAATCAGTGACCAGAAGGAAGGATCCCTCAGTATGCAAAGTTTCCTAAACAAGCAGCACTGTTTTCCCTTGGGATTTATCACCACGCTCTGCCTCATGCCATGGAGCTCAGCAGGCACAGGAGTACAAAGGCATTGGGCTCCACATATTTTTAACTTCCCCACCATGTTACAAAACGAGGTGGTTTTAGCATCATGGTTTTTTTAAATAAAATGGCTTCTGATCTGGAGGGCTCCTGACCAGGGTAGGTGTTGCAAGCTCACGATTATTGGGGCATAACAAGCAGGGTCAGGAAAGCAATTTAAGACATGTCACCACTGCAGGCAAACATGGAGAAATTATGTTTGGAAGGAAACACAGTTGAGGTCAGCAAATATTTTTCTGGGTCAAAAATAAAAGCCAGAAGTTCTCATGGGTGGTTGCTTTTTTCTTCATCTTCCATTTCTGCAGTTTCTTTGTTTGAACTCAGCCAAAACTTACCTTCCACCTCCCATTTTTCATATGGAAAGTATCTGGGTTCTGAGGATGAGTGAGTGACAAAGGGGGACAGGGAGGTGATTAATCTAAATACTTGCAGTGCTCTAGCTTTAAGCTGTCAATGGCTGGGTTTTAGATACCATGTATTTATTTATTGTTGCCTTTTCAAGTATAACAGCTGAGAAGATGCTTTTAGGAGTACCCATCACACCATGTGGCATCTAGAAACCCTGCTAGCGGGACAGCTGAGTTGTTTGAAGCTGATATAACTTATCTGTTCTCCCTCGGCTGAGAGGGAGGCCTGGGCACCAGGATGTTTCTCTGGTGGAAATGTCAGCGCAGCAGAGGCGCGGCGCAATGTCCACGAGAAGCCCTAAACTTGCTCACAACTACGCTGTGGGGGCGAAGGCTTGTTACAAACTAGTAAATAGGGAGTGCAAATTCTTTTAGAACTCTTTTTTTTTGAGGACATAAGTGCAGAATTAGAGCAAACCTCAGCAGAAGCCCCGGCCCCCACCCCAAAGCCAAGTGCATTTAGTGGAGGCGTGGGAGCTCTTCCCTCTCGCCTGCACCAAAGCTCTTGGGAGTGGAATGCCTGTGCTGGGAATGAAGGGAGGCAGAGCAGGTCCACCAGGGTGACAGAACAAAGCCTCTGAAGTACTGGCATCCTCTCTGGAGATGCAGCCATCCCTCTTCGCTGGGATATTAGGGGATTTCTTGGTGTCCCAGGTGGCTGTGCTTGTTTATTTGTGTTCTGGCAATCTGCAGAATTACAATGAACTACATCCTGCAAGCTCTGCAAATAGTTCCCACCTATGAAATAAACAGAACTCTCAAATATTTAGACTATAGCATTGGATTATCAGTTTATTACCAATGAAAGGACTTGTCGACCTTAAGGAGTCTGAGTCACACTTCTCCTCTGATGGGTGTTTTTATTTTGGTGATGTTGGCTCTAGGAAATAATGATTAAGACTGAGAAGCTCAGTCTTTTGTTTACCGTAGGTGGTAACCATAGGATGGTTCATTTAATTAAAAATGGCTAAAAGGAAGTAAATTGTGTGTAATGCAAATTCCACCCATGCAGTTCCTTGTTAGAAGGAGAAGAGTAGAGTTCAGTGGAGATAATTATTCATGTGGTGGTTACATTGCATTGGGTGGAAATGTACAGGGGAGGAAAAATCCTTATGCACCCTTAACTGAACCTTCTCTAATGTCCTGGGTCTGGGTTGTTCTTTGGAAGCCAAGGTATTTCTGAGGCTGAGTGCAAATAAGCAGAATTCACCCACTTCTGATGTGGTCAGTGGAGCATTTCCTCAGTTATGCATTCCCCACGTGCACTGAACAGGGGAGTTTGCTCATTTTTTTGGCTTAGCATTGTATTGTTGTTCTAAAATATCTTCTTCTGGCTGCTCTCGAGGGGCTGGGCTAGAGACCTGCTTGCTCTGATAAATTCCTGCAATTCCTCTGTGCCATCTCAGGGCCATTCTTGATCAATGGGCATCCTTCACTAAAGCTGCCCAAGGGGAGAGGGAGGGAAGAGATTTTAATAGAACAACAGAGATTCTCCATCATGCTGGGCATTATTGGAAAGTGTGATGTGAAACAATGACTTGATCTCAGAGAAACCACCCAGGGCTGTGCTCAAAATGAACTGAGCAGTAGTTTTTTGTTCTGGGATGCACACTGGAGTGGAGAGCCATCTCTAGGGTCAGAGCTGCTCTCTTCTAGCTGTCCCTTGGGGTCTGCCAAAGCTGCCCTCAGTGGGGGTTTTCAGCAACACAAGCTGCTCATCGTTCTGTCTGAGGTGGGAATGGCACACTCTGTCATGTACAGCCCCCACCGAATAGAGAAAAATATGTATAGAGTCTGTGAGTAGTTGAGCTTGAGTAATTCTGGCATTTGTGCCTGGCATTGCCAGAATTCGGCCTTGACATTTCCTGTGTGATGGTAACAGATGTGTTCAAACGTGGACTGCTCTGGGAGACCACAACTGCCTACTTTGTTTGCAGTTATTCTTTGTGTTATCAGCTGTCTCTCATCTGAAGGCCATTTCTATGTGACTTAGCTGCTTAGGAGGTTTTTGGGTGGGAACAGTAGGCCTCTTTCTCTCATTTCTCTGTGACAAGTCAGGCAAAATATCACTGCAGTCAGTGCAGTGACAGCATTTTTAGTGGAATAGCTTTTCAGAAAGCAATTAAATATATCCTCTGCTCTTGTAGTTCACAGCTGTTCTTAGTCAGCAGAGGAGGAGACAGTTGAGAGCTGCAAGTGGCTTATTGCAAATTATGAGAAAATAAAGCACCTTGGAAGAGCTCTTGTGATGCTCTGGAGCTTCACAATGACAAACAAAAGGCAGGTATTTTATATATTTATTTCATTACAGTGAGAGGGGAGATGTGAGCACAGAGAGGGAGAAAGGGGGTTAGTGGTGTGAGTGTGGCCACAGGCAGAACAGACCTGGGTAGGGATGTCTGCTGTTCAGCCGTGTGCCTTCTCAGTGGGACAGTCCTTGGCTGCCTTAGGAGCCCTGTCCTGCTTGCCAGCGATTTCATTCTTGAAGAGCAGTGTCTGTAAGCTTGTGCAATCCTGTTCCCATCTGTATTTTTGCACCTTGAGGGCTTGGCCGTGTGTAAAAACGAGCACTTGCATCAGTTGAGCTGCCACAGATCCAAGTGGGACTCACACCTGGCCCCCTCCTGCTGCAGCTGCCCCATCGCTCACAGCCTCCCAGGCTGGGACTGCCTTTGTCTGGGTGCCTGTGGCCAGTGCCGGCTGCAGCCAACACTGGGCACAAACTGGGCACAAACTGGGCACAAACTGGGATCACTCCGCTCCCTCTGCGGCTGCAGCACCGGACTCCAGGCAGGGAGACACAGCCCAGCCCCACAGACAGGAGGTTTTATGCTGGTTTTCAGCCCATCCCTCCCAAAGAGAAGGACCATCCTACAGCCTGCTTTTTATTTTTTCTCTCCTGGCAAAGGGCATCCATTAAACATCATAGTATTATGACCATGAACATTATAATGGCCGTCAGTGTTTTGCCTGTAAAATAATGATGGCAATGCCTCTGCATATTTCACTGACTGCAGAAGAGATCAGATGGGAGGAAGAGTGGGGCTGGACTTTCCAGCATGAGACAGAGAGGGGCACAGGACTGATCATGGGCTCTACAGGTAGGGCAGTTTTGGCACTAAGTCCTTCTGGTGCTGTTAACTCCAGCAGATACTGGGAGCTGCAGTGTGACTCTGGGTGCCAGGACCACATCCATCATTCTTAATGCAATGCTACTCTTGGTTTTGACCTGCCCTACAAGGGCTGTCTTGACTAATGAGGGTACTGGGAAGTGTCCACACATTGTAAGGCAAAAGGAGGTTATTTCCTTACATTGTGACATGATGTGTGATAAAGAGGTAAGGACAGCAGCCTTTTCAGCTAGCAGCTATTTTCATCGGGCTATGAATAGTCTTGTGAGATCAGTATTATCTGTTCCAGGTTTTGTTATGTTTTGCTTTAGGAGGTTTTCATATCTTTATTACATGGACCTGTGTGCAGCTCCAGGTCTTAAGGGTGAGGTGGGTCTAGATGGTCCTATGCTTACCTAGGTGATGGAATGGGGTCCTGACTACCAATTTGTCAGGTTACAGTTCCTAAATTCTTCCTCTCCCTTTACATGCCACTCGGTGTCTGGTCAATGAAATGTGCTTGGCCTGTGGTGTATATTATTAATCTGTGCATGTCCCAGTGCTGAGGAAGACGTGCAGCCTTTTGAAGGAATGGTGCATCTCTCATGAGAGATGGGAACCAAGACTGGAGTGCCTTGCAGATGGCCGACAGATAATTTGTGTCTGTAGGCAGATGTCAGCAGGAGCACTGAGCTAGTGCTGGGCATCTGAGCAATTTGTGCTTGAGTTAGTTATGCAAAGCATTAACATAGTTGTGTTTTGAGCTGGGGCTCAGTTAAACCTCCCAGAAGTAAAATGAAAATGCAGCACAAAGATGATGTTAGCCCCTTCAGCATCTGCCTTTCCAAAAGGGGATGTTTCACACCTGCTGGG
This sequence comes from Mohoua ochrocephala, assembly GCA_013398855.1. Classification (NCBI taxonomy): domain Eukaryota; kingdom Metazoa; phylum Chordata; class Aves; order Passeriformes; family Acanthizidae; genus Mohoua; species Mohoua ochrocephala. The sequence goes on along the minus strand of VZTA01005534.1, from coordinate 85,206 downwards.
CCAAGCAAGCTTTTAATTTTCACCTGATGAAACTATTTGAAAGAGAGTTACTTTAAAAAACCCAAACAGCTTCCGGAACAACAGCCTTCTCCACTGCTTTTATTAGTAACCTTCTTAGCTTTTCTGCAGGTGATCAGAGCTCTCCTCTCTCGGAGGGCTCGGCAGAGCCATTTGCTGTGCCCTGTGTGAAGGCTGGCATTGCCTGTCTCCTTCCTGGCTGCAGAGCTGCAGCTGGGCACGGCTTACACCAGCTCTCCTGGCACTGCAAAACCAGTCCCACAGGTGAATGTTCTGAGGGCTGCAGCTGTTGGGAAGAGCCTTTTTGCACCTGAACACTGCTAAGCAGTTCTGTAGTAAGCTAGATCCGGGGCTGAGAAGGGTGTGAGGAATGAGCAAAGCTCCCTGAGTAACACCTGGAATGAGCAAACAACAAACTTCCTTTGTCTGGAAAGAGAAGCCATGGCTGTGACACAGGTCTGCAAAATGTGCAATACGGAGCAGGTGAGTGCAGAGTGGTCCTTACTGGGTTTTCTAATAAAATACGTGAGGATATCAAATGAAACAAGCAAGTGGCAGGTGAAAACGAATCAAGGGCAGGTACTTTTGTGTTTAAAGGGTAGGGAAGCTGTGGGACTGTGGGGCTTTGAGGATATTGCAAATGCTTAAAATTAATGTGAGTTCAGAAAGTCATTGGAAAAGCTGTGAAATGCAGGGACAATGCTCCTGTTTCAGGGCATCCCTGCCCGGTACCTTGCAGGAAGCTGGGGTGCAGGACAGCTCTGGCCATATGCTGTTAGCCCTTGTTGAAGATAAACCAGTGCCTTACAGGGCCCTTCAGTCCAGCTGTGTATGGCCTTCCCTGTATTTTTACATTGGGCACTGACCTTCTGTTGGGAGATGAGATGCACACGTGCCAGGGCAGGCTTCACTCCTCCACCCTTGCCTGGGCTCTGTGTTTGACAAGCTGCACAGCAGTGTAATACACCATCACAGATCGTCTCTGGAGACTGAAGCATTGGCTTCTTCTTGGGGAGGTGGCCACAAGAAATCAGAAGCTATCACAGCAGGAGATGCAGGCAGTTATGCCACATGATGGATCCCGCTGCTGCCTGTCTCCACACCCCCTCCACACCCAGTGTTTTGTCAACAGGGCTGGGCATGTGAGCTGATCTTTGTGATGAAGAGCAGTTAGAAGAGAGAAGGTCCTTTGGACATCCAGTGTGCTTCTCTGTTCAGATGTATGGTCTTTCCTGTAGCCATGATAATCCATTTTACCCATCTGCCGTGTTGTGACAGTGGCAGGGCCCAGCAGGGCTCTCCCTGCTTTGGGAGGTTGTGGTGGTGCAGAATCTGAGGGCAGCCCAGGTTTGCTCTGCATGGTGGGCCACAGGCCCTGGGCAGAAGCTGCCCATACAGATGCAATTCACTTTTTTATGACTCTCCATTTTGCTCCTGCCACCAGAGAGCAACCCTGAGCTAGGAGGGGTCTCCCACTGGTGGGAGGGAAGGAGAGTGCAACTTTCTTTGTGCTTGTCACGGTTTGTCCAAAACCAGTTTACATCAGTGAGCTAGATAAAGTGCTTGCACTGAAGAGGTCCCAGTCTGGGGTAAAATCTGCCCCAGCACTGTGCAGTGACTCCCATCATTGCCCTACAAAGCTGCAAGGCTTTTGCGTTTCCCTTCCCAGCTGTTTGCAGAGGTGGCAAGGCAGGACGCACGGAAAGTGTTTCTGTCTGTGTGGGACCCGTGGGGTCCTGCCTTTCCTATGGATCTGCTGATTTAGGTGTTTGTACCACATCACCCCTGGGGTGTCCAAACTATCTATTAACACGGCTTTGAGAGGGGAGAGGATTATGTGCGATCTAACAGAGCAAATCCAAGCTGTGTGGTGCTGCTGCAGGAGCGTGGATTAAGCAATCAGGGGAGCGGGTGATGGCTGGGCACAGAGCCCTGTACCTGCCTGATAACGTTCTGTACCTGTCAGGTCACTCTCACCCTTAATCTGCTGTGCTTGCAGACCAGGTGAACAATTTGCACTCCCCGTTAATGCTCTGCACCTGAGTGTTTCATGGTGGGGCTCTCCTTTCCAGCCTCTGCACTGCCCAGGACACACGGGGGCACCCATCAGAGGCTGCCCAGGCTCAGCTGCAGCAGGGACAGCCCCGTGGCCATGCTGCAGATGGAGATCATTTCCCAGCCTTGTTTATTCCTGCAGGTCTGGGTCAACAGCTTTGCAGCACCTGACACTTCCAGCAAAACCTCCACCCCCGCTGGAGCGGGCTTCTGGACCAGCTCACTTTCCCACAGCAGGTGCATCAAGTGGTTTGATTTTTAACTCTATGAAACAAAAGAAGGAGTTGGTTGTTTGGTTTCTGTTAACCTTTTCCTTCTAACGTAGCCATATCAGTGAGATAAAACATTTTCATGTGAAAGAAAAAAAAGTCTCTACAAAGCAGTAGCCTTTTTCCCAAGAAGTAGCCCTTATTTTTAATTGACTGCCATACTGATGAATAAACATGAGTCTTCACTGAAAATATTTTCTGAAGTGGTTTCAGCCCACATGTCATGGGGTTTGTTAAAAATAAATAAAAGTTCTTGAGAAGCAAATACTGTGATATGTCCCTAGATACCTTTTCAAAAATAAAATCTGTCCCAGAAAATTCTGTGACTGTCTTTGTAGAAGAAGGATTGTGCCTAAGAGCCCGAGAGAGTAGATGGAAACTAAGCATGGAAGAGCCATGCCAAGCTGGATAAAATGTAGTTTTAAACAGTAAAGATTCACCAGGGCTTTTTATTATTGTTTCTGTTTAAACTATTTAGAGTGGTATTGATAGTTTCTCAGATGATAAAGGCTATAATTGTAGTGTGACAAGCACAGCCATTCTTGCCTAAAAGAAATAGGAAATGTTGTTTCCTTTCCTCCAACGATTTTTTACAAAAAAAAAAAAGAGTTTTCATGACAATGCCATTCCTTTTATGAGCTTTATCATGCAAATGTTCTGTGGTATTTCTTTGTAAATATTACAGTCAAATGCCTATTCTTTCTTTTAGCATGTTGTTACATTACAAAAAAGGCAAACATTTCTGAATATGTATCATCCATAAAATAAGATAAATCTGTGAAATGATGCCAAATGAGCAAAGTTCAGCTGAAGTGCTGGTTCTCAGCTTTGGATGGGTCAGTTGAGGGAAGAGATGCACCATGTAGAGGCAGTCCAAAGAAGTGACAACAATGATGAAAATTCCAGCTTTGAGGAATCTGAAGGAGCTGTGGTTGGTTAACATGGAGGCTTGAGGTGCCAAGCCCACTGAGGGTGGCTGCAAAGGGATAATTCCTGTGTTAGCTGGGGTGGGCTGACACCTATCAGGGAGATCTGGGGTGGGCTGTGGGAAGAAGTTTCTTGCTGACAGCAAAGCACTGAAATAGGTGGCCTGAAAGGGCTGAGGTTGGTGTCCTCAAAGGGACGGATTAGAGAGTAAGGGTGATACAGGCTTTGAGGCTAGGGAACGGGCCTGATTACCTTCAGATCATGTTTGCCATGAAAGCTGGGATTTATTCATTTTTAATGATCTGACTCCCAAGGCTGTGGCTTTGGAAGAAACAGCAAAGTATCATGAAACCCACGATCACTTGAAAGGTTTGGAAACAGTGGAAAAATCGAGTGAGCTAGAAACTGCCTACCTGGACAGGAGCAGAACTTTTGCTCCCTCAGAGGTGTGCCTTACTGCCCTCAAGTTGGCCAGGAGAGAGGAAAAGGAATAAAGTGGCAAGGCAACGCTTGATTTACCTTTCCTCCACACCCTGCAGCCTCTGGCCATTTTCACTGTCTTTTGAAACACAAAGTGATCTGCACCAGTAGTGTTTGAATAGCAAATGTCAGTGCAGCATAAAGCAAAGGGCACACATATTAGAAAATGAGCAGCCCCTGGTATTTCATAGCATAACATGCAGCAGAAATGCTTGCAGGTTGCTGTTCTGTCATTTTCTGATTGCTTTACGAAGGTTGGCTGCTTATCCTTGGTCTCATTTAGGGCAGATAGATGTGAGGATAAGAAGAATGGAGGTAAAAAGCAAGCAAGCAATTTGGTAATTTATATGCATATTTTGCTCGTAGCATGCTGAGTCAACTGTTTACCTGTTAGTAGGAAAGGGCTAAAATAAAACATTGTCTTGGTTAGTTTAATACCACATGAGGAGCTCTAGGACAGGGAGGAAAGTAGGGCAGCTTGTTTTGGAACTTGTGCTGGAGAACAAATAAAAACCCCCAATGTACACATTCAGTTGCCATATGTCACGCGTATCATAAAAGGCATCTCGGTGCTATTTCTTTGTAGGGATGCCTGAACTCCACCGAGCAGACTTCCCTGTCGAGGAGAGCGCATGCCAGAGGTGCTGGGGGTGCCCTTGGTGAGATGAGCTTTCGTGCCTGTTGAGGCAGCTCCGGCGGGCGGCGGGAACTCGCTCCTTCCCCTGCTTCCCCCCGTGATTGACGTTGGCATCCGGATCGCTGCAAGTGTGCCTGAAGGAAAGCAAAGGAGCCTGATTTCGCTGAGAGAATTTTCCTGGCAGGGGAAGGCATGCAGCGCAGAGAGACGTGCCAGCCAAGAGCCTGGAAGTGCGAGTGCAGGTGCTAAGGCGAGTTCCACCCAAGCCATGCTGTGGTGAATCCTTTCTCCCCAGCCGCATCTTGCTCAGCACCGGGGCGGCTGCGAGGGGCTGCCCATGGCACTGCCGTAGCCTGGGCTAGATTAGTGCCTGCTCTGTCTTTGCTCCAGCAATCTGAAGAACTGAAGAAGGTTGTAGGGAAGATGTTGGACTTGAGCTTCCTGACCGAGGAGGAATATGAAAAGCTGATGAAGGTTCTGCAGAGAGATGCAGAGCTGAAGAAGAAGGATGGGGATCGCATCAGGTGAGAGAGCGTGTGATAGCAGCAGGATGTGAGCCTCCCTTGGGGAGATTTTTTCACTTCTTTGAGAGAGGAGCATGTGTGTGTGTGTGTGTGTGTATGTGTGAACAAGGAGAGGTGCAGGTTGCAGCAGTGCTGTCCCTTTTGCTCAGATCCTGATAGATCTTTCCATTGTACCTCTGCTTTCTCAGCCATCCTTCTGTTGCTGCTGTTCCTTCCTTGCCGGGAGTGAACTCTCCTTTTGAGTTAATCATCAGCCCTCAGAGATGCCAGGGGCAATCACCCCTTTCCTGTTCTGTGGAGGAAGATGCTGATTTCTTGGTGGCAGAGGTCTGAGCAGAGGAGTAGCCGCTACCTTGTTTTACTCAGTAGCACAGAAGGGCCATAGTGTGTTTTAAAATGAGATTTTACATCCCCTTCTCTGCTTTTTGTCCCCCCGTTGCTCTTTGAGGTGGGTGTGTGTGCACCATCTGTCATGCAGAGAGGGGTGATGAGAGGCTCCGTGACCTGCCAGAGGTTTGCAGGGAGCCGTTCCAGAGCCAGGGATTCTCGCTCAGTGCAGCTCCTTTGCTACTGGCCATCCTGGAGCTCAGGCCTGGTTGATCAGGATTGCTTGTTGCTGCTGTCACTTTTTAAATGCCAGCCATTAGACCATCTGGGCTGACAGTATGCACCAGGCTCAGGGAACTGGCACCGAATTCTCCGTGGCAAGAAATTAGTAGCTCAGTGAGTGTGGGTGGCACTGTGCCAGTTTACCCCAACTAAGGATGTGAGTCTTCGACTTGCTGTTGAGCCAAAAAAAGAGTAAGCCTCATATAGGAAGGATGCTCAAGGCTTGAAAGGGGAGCAGGAAGCTTTGCCCCAGGTTCCTGGGAACCTGTGTGCCCTGGCCTCTGCTTGGAGGTGAGAGCTGGGGAAACAGCTGGAAGCCAGAAGCTTGGACTTGGGGTGATTGTGTCTGCATGCTCACCTCTCCTCTGAATTGAAACAATTTCTGAAAGGTTTGTTTTTCATTTCTTTTGGGCTTTGTTTGTTTGTTTCTGAAATGGAGTAAATTTTTCCTCTGAAGTGGAGGTTTGGTAAAAAGAGTGTTTGGATTATTTTGGTTTTGTTTCACTTCTCTTTGGAAGCTGTTGCACAGGAGGCTTTGATCTGGGAGTGAAGTGAATTAGGTCCTGCCCACAGCTCCTTGCTGTCAGTTTTGCTACCTGCAGTGAGGCATGTTTGGTTCCAACACAGCCTGCCTGCTGGGCAAAACGAAGTCAATGGCATTTCCTTGATCTGGTGTCAGCAAGATTAAAATATCTATTTCCTCTGGGCCAGCACCTTGAGACCCTCATGGAGGCAGGTGCAGCCCTGGCCTAGATGGGAGCTCCTGTTGAGCCCCCAGCACGGCCTGCAGAGGCTTGAGCCCAGTTCTCCCATACCTGCTCCCTCCTGGCCTTTAGGCAGCCATGGGTGCCCCCTCAAGGCTCCAGGGTTATCTGGGGGTTTGCCCCCTCTTCCTGCTGAGAACTGGGCTGAGGTGGGAGCTTCCTCTGGCCTCCCAGGTTTCATAGGGACCCTGAACTGTGCTGAGCTGTGGGAGGCAGTGCCAGCTGAAAGGCAGCTAATTCAGCAAGCCATGGTGAGGAGGGTTAGAGTACAGGCTGGCAAACACAGCACTGACAGGTTTAGATGCCAAAAACCAGCCCGGGGTCTGCCCGAGAGAGTTAAAGCAGGAGAAGCCATGCTCAGGAAGGAGAGCTAACCATGTGAGTGCCAAAATGGGCAGTATCCAGGGAGAATGCTGCAGGGATAGGTTGCTTCCCTAAATATCATTATTTATTTCCGTGGTTTGCAGCAAATTTGATCCAAAAAGGTTTTGCTGCTCATAAAGAGATTAATAGACAAATAAAATGGAGAAGTGCAAGACAGACAAACAGCCCCACCCCTTCCTTAACCCTCAGGGCAGCCAAGCAAGTGGACAAATCTCCTTGCCAGGTGGCTGATTTGGATTTGTGAAATTTGGAAGAGGTGAAAGCCTGTGTTTACAAGGTGCTGTTCCCATTTCAGATAAAAAAATAAATCAGCTGCTGTTTTAATCCTGGTTTGGCTCTTGTGATTGCAGAGAAAAATCTCTGGATCCTCCGTAGTGTCAGACAGGTGAACCCATGGACATGTTGCAAAGGTAGCTCAGGGGAAGTCGAAAGGTTGGAGATCTTTTTGGTGTGTAATGCTCTTACTGACTTTCAGGAGGATACAAGGCTCCATCAAGGATGAAAAGAAGAAGAAGTTTGTGACAGGTGAATGGTTTTCGGAAGTGAAGGCAAAACGATTTCAGGAAGACTTGGAGGGACCAGATCTACTTCGGGCATCAATTAGAAGGAAAAAGGGCAAACTAGAAAGTAAGTATGTTAGTGTGCATATTAAGAAAACAAATTGATGGACCAGAAAAAATTGGTCCAGGATGGGAGTCTCCTTGTACTGGGAGTCTGTTGAGAAACAGTCCCTGTGGTGTGATAAGGGGATTCTCAGCTATGTTTTCAGTACTAGAAAAACATCCCTTGTTATCAAAATCAGGGCACAAGGAAAAAATTACAGTGTGGCAGAGGACTAAGGCAAGAGCCATGTGCAGTGAATGCCTTTTCCCCACTTCAGCTTCTTTTTCCCAAAATTTCTGTTTGCTAGAGGTCACTGGTATCATTTCTTACCACAGAAATAAAAGGAGAAAGGGATGATGTAGGACAGTTTCTGGCATCATGCTGGCATGTGTGGGTTAAACACATCCCTCTGCCCCAATTCCTGAAGTGGTCTGACAAGAGCTGCTCTCACAGGCCTCTGGGGTGGTGGGGTCAGTCACATCTCTGCAAAGGGAGAGGGTGCCTCCCTCCTCCTGGCATGTATTTGCCCACTTGAGAGGGTCCATGCCTAGCTTTTCACATGGAAATAATCCCAAGGCAAAATGTGGTTTTCAAAGTAAAAAGGGCTCTGTGGCCAAGTCTGAATGGTACCCAGGCTGTGTGCCACAGCCAGGCTGTATCTGGGACCACGTGCTAATTGGAAGCAGATGTGTTTCGTGTTGTTTGACGTGCAGATAAACGTTCACGGTGCTGTGTAAAACAGATCAAAGCAGATGTGTCGGCTCAGGGCAAGAGATCAGCCCTGTGTGAAACAAGCAGGACCGTGCCTAGAGTCCAAATGTAACCAGCCTGGAGCTGGAACTTTGTGCTGCACATCTGTGCCAAGCAGAACTGGGGATGATTCCCATCCAGTCCTCACGGTGAGGACAGGCCAGCCCTCCCCGCAGCCCGGTGTCACACAACCTCCCGATTTGTCAGGGTGGGCACTCACAGAGCCCCAGCCATGGCTGGGGAGCTGCTGGCTGCTGCTGCTGCCCTTAGGAAGCCTTGGCCCTGCCAGGCAGCTCTGAGCAAAGTCTGCCGCTGTCTGTAACACGAGGGCCCCGCAGCTGGGCTCTGCTCTTCTGCACTGGGGCTACTGCCCCTGACAAAGGGGCGTCTGTCCAGCACTCAGATGTCATCCCCAGCAGTTCAGTTCAGCCATCTTTCCTGGGCCCAGCTTCCCATTCCTGCCGGGGGGAGCAGCAGTATAGATCACTCCTTTGTTTGGTGGGCCTCCTTGGCCAGGATGGCTGTAGCAGGAATGGCCTGGGTTTAGGGTACCCCTCCACATTACTTAGAGACATTCTGAAAGCTAAATGCTGACTAGGGACTGCACTGAGAGTCTCATTTTCTTTTTGCTCTTTACCTACCCCTGACAGCTCTCATAACTTAGCATAGATTCATTGGAGCCTCTCATGCAGAACTGGCCCATCATATTTCATATGAAGTTGCTTTTATCCTTGGTATTATAGATTCATGATGTCATTAAATTTACTATTTTATCATACCTCCAGAATGCTAAAACATATAAAACCTTTTCCATCTTGGCAGAGGTGCCTGGCTTTTCTGCAGAGCATGTTCTTCTTTTTGAGGATGTGCATTCGTGCTTGCACCCTCTTTGGCATGAAGGGGCAGAGCTTCAGCAGCCTCTGCCAGGGCCCAGGTCAGGCAAATGCTCTGTCATCTGCAGCCCAGCTACCAGCCTGCAGTGAATAGGATTGTCTGCCCTTTGCCTTGCACCCTTAGCTCTCTGCCCGCTTCAAGAAAGCAGAATTTGAAGTACTGTTGGTTTTAAATCTAACTTTTAGGGCTGATGTGCACACATGAGTTGATGTCTCAGGTCACCATATAAAATAATCTCCTTAGCAGCGTTATGCAAGATAGTCATTGCATGTGCATTATTTGACTAATGCTGTTTTAAGAAGGAAGAAGCAAATGTTATTATATTACTGTAATAGTTGTGTTTAGATTTAGCCTTTATCCCTTTTTCAACTTTTTTCTTCCCTTTCCCTCCTCTATTTCTATTCTCAGACTTATTTTGATAAAGCACAGGTATAATATGTGACTTTATTCCTTCCTCTTTCTGCCATTTTACATCACTGGTTGTGCATCAAGGTTCTGCAGCTAACATACTCACCTTAGATTAGATAAGGGCCTTTGCTTGCCACATTGACACCTTTTTTCCTTCCCCTGGAAAGATCAGTCACTCACCTCTGTTGGCTTTCAATGTGATGAATGTTCATTTAGTCAAATCTGTGTTCATAACTCCTGATTCAAGTCTTTAGACTTGCATCTGTGTTAGGGAGTGAAACGGGAAAATTCCTGCATGGAAAAGCCCCACAGAGATAATTGCTGGCATTCCCTTTGCAAGGTAAGCAGGCTGAGGAGGGGGAATCCTCTGCAATTTGTGCTTGCAAAGGACAATTCCCAGTGATCTTTTCTGGAGGAGGGTTTTAGCCTTCAGAAGGGAGGGTTGTGGGGATCCCTAGGGGTTTTCACAGTTGGTATTGATTGTAGTAGAAAACACTAGTCATGGGCAGTAATACAAATCTATAAAACGGGTAGATACCCTCTATTTCAACTACAGCCTGCAGAGCAGCACAGGTGGATGAATTTGATGATAACTTCTCCTTGTGCTTATGGGCAATACTTGAGGGATAAAAATCACCTACGAGAGAGACCATTTTATCCACCTGCTGTGGAAAGTGAGCCCTGATACACAGTTAGTTGTGCTTTTCCCAGACATGGAGAATCTTTGTTTTAGGGTGGTAGGAAATGAGGAAAAGCGTTGAGCAGGAGTGCCTGTCAGTTTTGTACACACATATAAAAATATACGTATGGACAAGTTAAACTGGTCAGGCCACTCCTAATTTCTGTTGGAATTTGCTTCTTCTGTTGTCTCATCCTAAAGTTAGCAAAGGCGTATTGCTTGTTTGGATGAATTACAACGTACTAAAATAGCTGATTTGTTTGTGGTGATAGGAGCCAGGCGAAGCCGTGCCAGTGGCTGAGCCGTGTTGCAGGGCAGGGATTTGGATGGGTGGAAGCGAAGGCTTCCTGCTGCCTCTGCCAGCCAGGAGTGAGGAGCTCTGTCTGAGGGGGAGGTGTCAGTGAAGAGCAAGCACGACATCAGTGCCTTTGCAAGGGGGGTGAGAAATGAAGGCAGTCTTTGGTTGTCACGGTCTTTTCAACCATGACAGGCGAAGGGAAAGCGTGGGAGCTCTGTGTTTGGTTCCTTTACTTCCTGCACGGCTACCTGCTGGCACCTCCCTCCCCCAGGTGTGAGGCAGAAGAGGAGGATGTGGCTCAGTGTGTCAATAAATCTCCTCGGTGGGCCTTCCTGTGCCACACGTGCCACAGCCTGCACGTGCCACCAACCGCGCCTCGGGCTCTCTCTCCTAAAGCAACGCTCGGTGATGCTCTGTGCACATCAGTGTTGGCATGGGCAGAACAGCCGCTCTCCCAGAGACAGGCTCTCTCAAACCGGCTCGTTCCTACACAGCCAGACTCTTGTTTTTCAGCAGGAGCGACTCCCTGACTTCCCACTGCTGTGGAAACCACGGGGCCACCCGGCTGCCACCTCCCGTGTGTGCCACACGTGCAGTCCTAACGCAGACAGCTCCGAGCAGCGGCTGCTGTGTCCCTGCACCTCAGGGCCAGGTGCTGGGTGGGCAGGAAGAGTGGGAATGCAGCACTTTTCTCTATGGGAATGTGCAGGCAATGAGGAATGAATCTTTGGATATTCCTGTGACTTGCAGGCTGACTGTGCTGGTGCTGGATGGCACCACACTGGCTGTGTTGTCTTGTCTGACCATAGGACTGGCCTGCTCTTGGGCCTTGTGTGGTTTTCCAGCCAGATAACAAACAAGGCTATACTATTTAATGTTACTTCTGAATCCTCTGAACTTCTTTTTCTATTGTATTATTTAATGAAATATATCCTGAAATGGTTTGACAGTTCTTGTAACAGGTAGATTTTCTCTTTAAAATAGACCTAGCTGCATGTGAATAAATACATGCAGATCTTTTTGACCGGACTAAGCTTAGTTTTTATTCACGGTGTGAGAGTTTAAGCCTTTTGGTTTTGCAGTAGCGAGAAAACCCATTTGCTAACAAAATATCTAATGCAATCTTATACCCTGGCAGTCTGCTGTAAAGGTTACCATCCTCTATTGTTTTTCCTTTGGGGTCTCTGGGAGCTTAGAAGATAAAGCTGAGCCTTGTGCCAGTAAAAATAACAGGGATCTCCTCATTAACTGCATTGGCCTCCTCCTTTGTTTGCCAAGATCGGGTGACTTGAGTCAAAACAGGAAGTGGCTGAATTTAAATCCTGGAACGGATTAACTTTATTGACAGTCGTGGCAGCGTCCTGTGGAGGCTTCCAGTGATGCGACAGCTCCTGGCACGAGTCGGGCGTTGGGCAGCTTTGGCCTCTTGGTCCTGTGGGGTCTGGAAGTGCCTTTGCTGCCCTGGGGCCTCCCCATCCTTGGGGAGAGCAGGCAGAACCCCTGGCAGCCCTCTCCTCTTAAACCCCCAGGGGTTGTGGGACTCATTTTCACTGGGCAAAACTTTTTCTTTCGCCAAACAAAACACACCAACCATGACAAGTTTAATGAAATGTCATTTCTCAGTTGTCTGTTACCTTACAGATGAGGCCAACAAGCACATCCAGATGGGTCTGGAAAGCAAAGCTGCCCCGAGTCCTGCCTTTCCTGAGGGCGTTGCTGATGCAGGAGAGGGAAGGTAACACTGCTGCGTGTGCAGTGCTCTGGCTGCTGCTCTTACTGCTAATGAAAATTGAATGCAACCCATTAAACCCTGGTCTTTAACTGAGTTTCCAAGACTGTTTAAGTAATATGTTCTATAGGATATTTTTTAAGTCCTTCTTCCAGGAATTGTCAGAATATCAATCCACCCCTAATAATCAAGTGCTAATGTGCTTATCCCACAAAGGTCTTTTCCTGCATTATTTGATAAGGGATCAGTAAAATGGAAGCTGTCTCTAATGTCAGGATATGCTGGTTAGTTTTTCAAAGTAATTATGGTTTTATTTGTTTAATTTTTGCTATGGAGCAACACTAACAAAATGAACTGTTTGAGGAAACCGCTCATTTCCTGCTGGTGCCAAGCTCTGTGTCCAGTCCTCAGCACTCTCCATCAAGGGCTGGTAGGATTTCACGTTGTGCTGACTGAGCAGAAACATCTACTAAAAGCACTCCAGCGAGCAAGTCAGTGACCTCACTCAATATCCGTGGACTATGGAGAAGCAATTAAAATATTCACATATTCATGTATTGTTGTTCCCATCTCATTTGCCTTTTTTTGTCAGCAGAATGAGGAATCATTCTCACAGGTGGCAGTTGCTCCAGTTAAATATTAAATATAGGCCTTGACAACACTGGGAAACCTCTTGCAGCTGATTAGTGGGTGTTGTTTAATGAAGGATCCAGAGGCAACCAGCCCAAGGTGCTCCTGGTTTGCTGGCACAACACCCAGTGTTTTTTTGGGGGCGGGGGTGTGTGTGTGTGGTTAAATCCTGAAAAGCTTGCTTTGTTTTTCTCATTCAGTCTTAAGCAAGGTGTGGCCCATTCCTTCCTGGGCCATATAGCATAGAAATGCCTCTCCCTTCTGCATGGCCCTTGGGCTCTCCTGGCACTTCCCAGAAGGGGAAAATCTGAATAAATCTAGTAGTTGACACACACTTGGGTTTATTGAGCAAGTTCTGCGTCTGAGCAGAACTGAGGTGATGTTGAAGACTGCCTGAGCACCCAAACAGGCACATCATTACACAGACCTCCTTGTTCAGGCATTTCTCCTCTCCCACAGATCCAGTACACCTACTCTTGAAACCACAGAGCAGAAAATTTTGCCAAAACCGAAGCCAAGACTTCCTGTCCAGTTGTCTGCATCATACAAGGTAGTACAGGCACAGCCTCTGCCCTTTGTTTTATTCCTCCTTGGAGCTTCACACAGTCTTATAGGGGCTCCACAGGCTGCCTGCCCTGGTGTCTCTGCTCAAATAAAATACATTTTTTCAAGTCTTGCCAGTATATATACACTAATGAGACTTGTTTTCTGTTCAGACATCCAGCATACATGATGTCTCTTCCTCAGAGAGCGACACTGGAACAAGTCCATTTGTGACTGCAACAAACAGCTTTCATTTGTCTAGAAAAGGTAAGTTTTTTGTTCAGTGAGCTATTGGTGTTTTTGTTACTCAGCATCAAACACCAAGAGACAAGATGCTTTTCAGTGTGTGTACAAATAAATAACAAAGAGTACCTTGGCATGTAAGAATGGGCTGCCAACATTTGTATGAATTACAGCCAGGACAGCAGGGACCAAGGCAAAAAGCAGTCTGATGACTGAAGCTTCTCTGGGCTCTCAGTACATTTTAAACTGAGTGCTTGGCTCTCAGCTCTTTAATCCAGAAGAGAAGTTGCCCTCTCTTTCCAGCATTGAATGTACGGTGTAGTTTTGGAACACAGCAAATAGCCAGTAGGGAAGCTGTCAAATTGAAAGGGATCCTGCAAACAAATCCACAACTTGCAGCAACAGTTTAGAGCTCAGCGGATTTTTTCTGTGCCCTGTTGCAGGGAGAAGGACTGGGGTTTTCAGGGCTTTCTTCAGATGGCAGGGCTTTCTAGAGTCTGAATATGGAAAAGAATTAGGAATGTATTGTTGGTTTCTGAAAATTCCCCCTGTCTTCTCATTGAGAAATTGCAGCCCAGACCTTCCCGGGAGATTGGATGTGATGCAGTGGGACAGGCTCTGAGTATTTGTTGTTGTTGTAGGTCACGGAGTATCTCCATTGCCCGCCAAGCTTTCGGAGGATGCTGCACCTCAGCCCAGCACTGCAGCTGGAGGAGAAGCTCTTGATGGGGCCACCAGTGCCACAGAGGAGCCAAAAACTGCACCCGAAGAAACTTATACTGCCAGCAAGATACCAGTTAAGAAGAAACCAAGCAGAACCTTCCCGAGATCCGAGCAGTTTGTGAATCTCGTGGGGCCGGCAGAGAACAGCCTTGCAAAGAAAGAGCCGCTGGCAAGCCCCAGACCACTGCCCACAGAGGGGGACAGCAGCCGGGCTGGGAAGCAGGGCATGAACTACACCATCTCGTCGATGAGCAGCAAAGAGGAGGATATCGGCCTCGACCGCGAGCACTTCAGGAACTTGAAGAACTTGTGGGAGAAGGGAGCGGACTCGGTGGCAGCGGGGGGCTCGGGGGCAGCGGGGGGCTCGGCGGCAGCAGGGGGCTCGGTGGCAGCGGGGGGCTCGGTGGCAGAGCCGGGCGGGGAGGGGGCACACGGCCGGCAGTTCAAGCTGTGCCGCTCGCTCTCCGCGCAGTCTGGGCAAGGCCAGGACGCTGCAGAAAAACCCGGCGCCTTCACCAAAACAAGGACCCCCTACAAAAGGACAATAACGTTGTCTTCTAGCGAGGAAGAGCCGAGCTACGCCACTCCTGCAAGGAAGGGCTCGGTTTCCCTCGCTCCCAGATCCACGGATGCCAAGAGCAAAGGCGGCCTAGTTACAAGAAAGGACTCGCCGAGTGAAAGCAATGGGAAGCTGCCGATGCCAGAGGAAGAGAAGGTGGTGCAGCACTGCTCCAAGAAGTCCAGATTGCCTGTGCGGGCTCCTTCCATCAAACTCGAGTCGCCTACCAAGGATGTGTCTGGCAGCGTGCTGGAGCCAGGGATGCCTGTGGAGGAGCTGGTCGTGGCAGAGGAGCGCAAGCCCACCGCGAGGTCCCTGGCGAGCAGGGTGCAGATACTGATCGAGCCTGTGCTCACAGATGGTGAAGGCGATGATGAGAGAGAGGAAAGATCTGATTTGGGCACTCATGACAACATGGAAATAAATGGAGAGCTACCTGAGGAAAAAATGTGCAAGTCTTCAGACCAGCCAACACCCGGTGAACCATCTGAAGACAGAGAAGCTGTTCAGGGAACAGACTCAGCTGTTTACTCAGGTACTGAGGGCCGTGACTGCACCCTGTGAAATCCAAACAGAGAGCCATCCCTAAGCTTGTTTTCTTCCCTAACCCTTCTGCATTTTGCATATTTTCTTCATCTGTCCATTTATCCTGTATTGCAGTTTGTGCAGAGTTAGCTTGTGTTTCTGAAACAGCTCTGAAAGCAAATCTCGTGTAGCCTAGTGCGAGTGTAGAAGGGGACAGTGCCATGTTCTCTTGCTTTCCTCCCCACTCCCAGCCCCTATGCCTTACCTGCAAGCACCTCACCTTGGGACAGCCCTGCACTACCTACAACACATCACAGGAACTCACTTTATTTCACTCACTGGCAAGACTGAATTTCTTCAAATGTGGGACTGGAGGAATTCTTTGTGGTAGTAGAGATAAGTCTAACACAAAGAGAAGAAATGAAATGTTATGCAAAGTGTTTAATAAGTACACTGGCTCTTAGACTGCCTTGATATAGCCACTGGCTGTCAGTGCTTAAATGACATTTTGGGTCTTTTTGGAATGCACAAGTGAACTTTGATATCAAACTTTAAGCAAAGCGGACTGAACAAGGAGTCTGATCTTCCTGAGTTCTGATGTTCTCCATGTTCTCAACCATGATGGTGTCAATAGTATCACCATTTTAGCAGCCTCTTCCTCTGGGTTTGATGGGCTCTTGTAGTGACTATTACTATGAGAAAACATTATTGTTGTTTGCAACTCACTTTACATTTGGGCTCTGATTACCCACAACTCTGCTCTCTTCCAAGCAAAGACCTACGAAGAGAGAGCATCTTACCTCCTTTTTCCAAATTTCTGTCCTCATGTACCTGGGTAAGACCTGTTTGAGAGGATTTTCCACAGACTCATCTGATTTTTATTTTTTCATTGTGTCATTTCTTGGCTTATTTCCTAGCTCAGATAACATTCCTAGGAAAATCATGAGTTGCACTTCAGGTGAATGCAAATATTTTCTTAATGGAATATTTTGGACTGTGAAATACATCTAAGATCATTAAGTCCAACCATTTATATACCAGATCATTCTAATATTTCTCAGGGCTTTTTCCTTTATTTATTCACTCATTTCAGGATGATATTAGCAGTTTTGGGGGCTTCACTGGAAGCTTTTCACTGGAAGCTCTTCACAAGAGCTGGTCTGTCTTGGGGACTGGGTTAATCCAGTATTTACATTTCCTGACACAGTGTGAAGAGCTTTTCTCAGGGGAGGCAGCAAACACGCGGATGACTGGAAAGCAGCCCTGTGCCATGTAACTGCAGTGTGCTCTAGCAGAGTGACCAGGGGAGGCCCACACACACACACACACACACACGGGCTTGTTGATGCACTGCCCATTCGTGTTTATTTATTTACCATGTTGATTTGGCTTTTCGTGTATTCCAGAGGAAGATGGGGATCATTCTCCTGCTGCTCAGGCACTGGCCCGAGCAAATAGCATTAATCTTGCAAAGAGCATGGTGAACATTTACACAACCACAGAGTGTGAGTAACATCTTTCTTTCTTCTTTTTTGGTTTATGTTTGCTGAAGGTAATATATTATGCCAGTTTTTCATCACCATGCTTCTGTGCGTGTACCAGGCTAGGAAAATGACATATTGTTTCATCATCAAATTAGAGAGTTTATTGTGCCTAAAATTAAATTCAGAGCCAGGAAATTGCAGCTAGATTGATGGTTTGTTACTTCAGCAAAAACACGAGGGCTTCAAAGGGTTGGCAAGAAGCTTGTGCTCGTCTCTCCTGTTCCTGCACGGGGACTGTGGATTGATCCGAGGTGCCAGACCTGGTATGAGTCGTGCCACAGACTCCTGCTCATGGGCCTGTCCCCTCACCCAGACCAGAGCCCATGGCTGGACTGATGTTCCCAGCTGCCAGCTGGGACATGTTTTATGGTGACAGTCTCTCCCTGAGAAACCCGGAGAAGCTAAAGAGAAGGCAACCAAGGAAGCAGCAGCCTACCTGAAGAAGCCCAAGGAAGCTGCAGCCATGGAAAGCGCCTGAGGGAAGGCAGCAGCAACCTCTGTGCCCAGGAAAGCCAATGACCATCCCCAGAGGGTGAAAGCTGGCAAGCCCAAAAAGACAGCTAAGAGCTTGCCTAAAAGGAAAGTGGTGAGGCCAAGGCTGCCAGGACTGAAATGAGAAGCATGGGAAGGCAATGCCCAAGGAAAGGTAAAGCCACTTAGAGGCTTTGATCGAGCTAATTTAAGTCCAACCCCTGGTTATGGGAGGGCGGACAGTCCCCTTTGGGGCTCTGTCAGAGGCAGCTTGCAGGCAGGTCAAGCTGGCACCTGGAGCCAAGCACTGCCCCATCCTGTGGTGTCCCACAGGGCACGGGGCATGTCACACGGGGCATGTCACACGGGGCATGTCACACTGGCTCGAGGCTCCAGGCCCCACGTTGCTGTTCAGGGATGTGGTCTCCCCACAGACAACCAAGATTTCAGCTTCCCCTTATCTAGAGCCCCAAACCTCATCCTTGGAAACCTTCCTCTACAGAGTTACAGTTCCTTGTTTGCAAATGTAGCAAATAGTCTGTGGAGAGGGCTGGATACAATTATTTATTCAAGGTTGGAAATAAAAGCAGTAAATATCAAATGAATGGTAAATCAATAAGCTCTTGGGCATTTTGAGCACCAAAGAATGTATCATCATGCCTAACATGCTAAACAAGTGTGTGTATGAACATGCACAGTCATATACGTTTAT
Organism: Mohoua ochrocephala; assembly: GCA_013398855.1. Taxonomy (NCBI): domain Eukaryota; kingdom Metazoa; phylum Chordata; class Aves; order Passeriformes; family Acanthizidae; genus Mohoua; species Mohoua ochrocephala. The sequence goes on along the minus strand of VZTA01005534.1, from coordinate 67,228 downwards.
CTTACCAAAACAAATTCTTCTGGGATGGAGAAAGTCAGCTTCAAGAGAGTTATTGGGAAAAGATAAGAATACAAAAAATAGGTTTTAGTTAGACATTTAAGCAGTCCAATAACCATCTTTCTATTGATAGGAAGGTTTCTGACTTTTTTCTTTTAGGTAATCTGGCTATTGTCCATCTCTGTATCTAGCAGAGTACTTGAGAGGTGTATGCAATGGTGAAATTGTGGGTATAAATATTTTAGTGCTCTTTTGTACAGGACAGTGTTCTATGAGATAAAAATGTGAGCACGATTGGTTTCTTTGACAAGGAGGCAGATTTATGTGGTTTTAGTGTTAAGTTCAGTCTACACAAAGCAGGCAGCATCCACATCCTTGTGCTGATAAGGGCATTAGATGAGCCACTAGAGGGAGTTCCACATTCCCACGCAGCGAATTAAAACACACTGAAAATAGCTCTAGGATGTTAATTAGCAGTTTTTGTCTTGGGGATCAGCTTCAATGACAGGTGACACAGACAGGACAAGTAGGTAGTACTCCAGTGCCTCCCACAAGCTTTTCCTCCTTCCTTGTGCCCTTAAACTAAAGTGTGACTTATAATTGCCTGACTCTGACAAGCTATCTTGATGCCTTTTCTTTGTACCTGCAGCATACAGTAAACCTCATTTGATACCACATCAGTTTCTTGAACCTGAAAGAGTCAAAGAGCTGAGCAGATCCTCTCCTCTCCTGTTGTCTGAGGTGGGTTGATGCCAGAAGTGGCCGAAATAGTGTTCACAGCATCCCCTGAATGGCAGTTGGTTTCATGAGAATGTTCCTCCTGGACACCAGCAGTACTTGCTTTGGAGCATGCCTTGGTTATGCCATGAATAAATGAGAAAAGCCTTAAAAGAAAAGCCCCCAGTAACCCAGAGCAGCTGTTCCATCCTGGAGGAGTTTAAGTGTTTTGCTGTGTCTCAAACCACGCTGCTCTGTGCCCTTTCTCAGAGCCCGGGCGGGGCATGCAGCTCTGTTTGGAGGCAGTTAATGATGACGTTCGGTGCTGGTTGGAGGGGATGCCCTGGGGAGGCTCCCTGCGCTCTCTGCTCTCCTAACCTGATCTCTGCTTAATGGGACTCTGCCGAGCGATTGGTTTTTCTCTCTAGCGTTGCAAAGTGCTCGTTCGGCAGAGCTTAAAGATGCCTCTTCTTTCCTGAGCAGACTGAATCAGACACGGCTTCAGAAATCAGCTTCCAGTTTAACAGGCACAAAAAGACACCCAGCATTGGCAGCCACTCGTCCGACATGGCTTCTGTCTCCTCGGTAGGTACCAAGCGCTGGCAGCTCCTGGATAGGGCTCCTCTGCCGGATGCGGTGACGCTGCATTTCAGCTGGCGCTGATGATGTGGCCCCCAGAGCACGCTGCTGGTTCCTGCAGGGCACATTATTGACAGAACGGTGGTGAATAATTACTTGCTCGGGTTAAAGGAGTGAATCCAGGTACCATCTCAAAATAGAGACCCACCGAGTCGTCGCTGGTCAAACTCCCCGTAAGGGACAGCCCCCGCTCCCAGCTGTGGGTGCTCTGAATCCTGGCCGTGCAGGAGGTGGGGGAGGGGGTTTCTAGGAGGGAAAATGAGGCACACAGCTATTGATGGACATGTTTGTGGTTCGGGACTGCAGATGGGTGCCCTCTGCAAGCTCATCCTTTATCAGCAGATAAGAGGCAACTCAGAGTTGGACAGCAAAGGCATGTTTTGGAGCTTCAGCTTCTAAGGAAAGCTGAAAAAAGCCAAATGTGTTTAGTTGAGCGCTTTTGAAAGATTCCTTAGAGACAGTGTTTGGGGAGGGAGCTGCTTAAAAGTGCTTGAATTTGCTGTGTTACTGTTACGGGTTTCTCCAAGGAGTATATTTGAGATTTAAAGAATATACGTGAAGCAAAGCTGGTAGGGAGAGGTCATGAATGTAGATAAGTATGTTAAAAACTTTGGGGCACGTGAGTTCTTCTCCTAATTTGGAGCATCTGGGAGCTGAAAATGAGTGCAGGTCATGCAGGTGTTCTTGAAAATCTCGTTCGGGATTCTCTGTTGGAGTGAGTATCCTGATGGGATGGTAAATGCAGCTCCAAGGACTGACAGGAGATGTTTAGCAGGTTTTTGGAGGTTACAGTAAAATTCAGAACCAAAATAAGTAGGGAAAGACAGAGAAGAATTGGGTTAATTACTAGGAAAGTTTTTTGATAAATGTTCAGGACTGTACCACAGAAAAGTGCCAAGAGGGTTAATGATTTGCTTTGTAAACAGCTTTAGCTTTTATGACATCCTGCCAGAAATCGTGAGTGATTGGTGCAATAGAAAATTATCTCATCTTTCTGTAGCTGAGCTTTGCTTGGGCTTCGTGACTTTCTACCAGTGAAAGACAAAGACTTGGAAAAAGAAGCCCAAGTTGTCTGGGCAAAATGCAGTTTGTTCTGGGAAAGCAAGTAACTCTGATCTGCTAGCTCCAGATTTGTATCTGGAGAAACCTCATGTTCCTGTGCCTTTGGGGCAAGCACGGGCTTTCTCTGGTGGGGCAGTGGCTCCTCAGGACAGGGTTGTATCTGTTTGGTACTGCTCTGTGCACATTGTGAGTAAGCAACAAGAAAGGAATAGTTCTTCCTACATTTCTAGTCTGATAGGGTTCTAATTAGCTGTGTTTTATAAATGGATTGACAATTGTGTGACTGTATCTACCTGAAAGAACAAGTTCTTATAAGATAGTTCAAGTTCTCTCAATATCTTTCTTTCTTAGTGATGAGATTGGGTCAGGATATCAGTTATTTGTACTGTAAGCATATGGAAGAGACTTGAGTTGTCCCCCCAGTAATATTTGAGTCCATTTCCCAAAATTTTGGGATTTAGGAGTGAAAAAACTTCTGTATTTCTTGAGCATTCAGTGCTTCTAAGTCCTGGTCTAGGACAGCACATCCTTGTGAGACCCTTATTTGGGTTCCCCAGCCCTGGCTTGTCTGAGAGCAGCCACAGCTGTGAACTATCTCTGTGCCAAGCACACCACACTGCACGAGGACGGGAATGCCAGGTTTTTTCTCTGGGAATGCATTTCTCAGACTATCGTCCTTGTCCAGCACCGAGTCAGACTGTGCCTGTTTCAGTGGCACTGACCTTGCTCTTCCCCCTGCCAGGTGAGTGGCAGTGTGCTCAGTGTCTACAGCGGCGATTTTGGGAGCGTGGATGCCCAAGGAACCGTGGAATTTGCTCTAGACTATGACGAGAAGAACCGGGAGTTCCAGGTCCACGTGTCCCAGTGCAAGGACTTGGCTGTAGTGGATGAGAAGAAAGGCAGATCTGACCCGTGAGTGATGTTCTGGTGCCTTGGGACTTCTCCATTGCTGAATTCTGTGTTCTGGAGGATTTTTATTTTCTTTAAATGTCATGGTTTCTTCCTGCCTGCCTGCCTGCCTGCCTGCTAATTAGAGAGCTTGGCGATGTGGGGCAATATCCAACTGAAGTTTGTTTCCTTTTCTAGGTATGTTAAAACTTACCTGCTCCCAGACAAAGCCAGGATGGGTAAGAGGAAAACATCAGTGAAGAAGAGGACAGTGAATCCCATTTACAATGAGGTGTTACGGGTAAGAACAAACGCATGCTCTGGAAACCTCTGTGGTAGCAGGCACCTCTCTCAGGCAGGTCTGGAAAGATCCTGCCTTCTGGGCCAGATGCTTTGCCTGCTTCCTGCCAACACTGCACTGCTCTTCCCTGGGGTTTGAGAGGCCTGAGATGTTAAGGTTCCTCTGCACCCATCTGTGCGGCACTTGAGATTTCTCTGCCAAAACCACACAGATCTTTGGATGCAACAGGGACCTGCAGTCAGAGCAAGGGCTGTTCATCCTCCCTTCCCTGGCAGGCAGTCATGAGGCATAGGACTGGTAAGAAAGGTCTGCATTATGTGATCATACTCATCAAAGCATAGAGGATTATTTAACAATGCCCAGGCCTGTGTTAATAATTCTTGAAAGAATATTGGTTTTGCCCTGTGATGAATGGAGTGCCAGGTTTCCCTGTGCTCAGCAGAAAAGCTTCGTCAGGGTAGTAGTATTGCTACAGGACAAAAAAAGAGGTGTTCAGACTGAAGCCAGTCCATTGGTAGTGCATGTGTGGGGTGGGTTTGAGTGTCTCAAGCTTTTGAGTAAACAGTTTATTTCCGTTTGTGAAAGAAACAGAAGAAAAATTTGAACAACCTGACTTCTCTTTCTTCCTCTAGTATAAAATAGAGAAAATGGTATTGCTGATCCAAAAATTAAATCTCTCTGTTTGGCACAACGATCCATTGGGACGTAACAGTTTTTTGGGAGAGATTGAAATAGACTTGGCCAGCTGGGACTGGAGCAACAGGAAACTCAACTGGTACCCGCTGAAGCCTCGGGTAAGTGTGTCTCAGCTGCAGTCCTGCTTTCTAACCCAGCCCTGAAGCCTTGAGGGTGGCAGAAGTCCTTCCTGACTCCTCTGAGGTCTTTGGGTGTGGTGGAGCAGAACAACCTGAACTGTACTAGGGAGCAACCCTGGGACACCTTAGTGCAGTCCAGTGCTTGGAACAGTGGCCTTCTCGGGCCTGTTCTGGTGACTGATATGCAGGGACACTTTAATAAATGCAACCTGACACCAATCACAGCAACTCTGACATGACTTTGCCGTTCTCTCCACTCACATGAAGACCATCCCTTAGAAACAGACAGCAGAGTGCTAGGTGAAGCAGCTGACGTGCTTTGAGAGGTAAATATTCAGGTGCCACTGTTTGTAAAGCCTGTACAGCTTCCTGTATGCTTCTGGATTCACAGGTCTGATTTAGATCCCTTTTAGGCAAATAGAGGACATTTACAAGATGCTTAATTATATCCAGCTGGACATGGTTTGAAGGGCAGCCTTGTACTTTGAATTCTCAGGCTTTTGGTTCTGAGAGACTGAGTTTGAGAACAAACCCACAGAGAAAGGAGCTGCCCTAAGCACGGGCTGCTCCAGCCACGGAAAATCAGATGTCCAAAATTTTTCCATTTGTGCTCCTCCACTGAAGTCAAGAGCTGTTTGCCTTGTTGTGTTTCACAATCCTTCACTTAGGCAGTCATAACTCCTTCTGTTTCAGAGCCTTTCTGCTGTTAATGGTGTGGATCATCGAGGAGTGATGAGTTTGTCCATTAAGTATGTCCCCCCTGGAAGCCTAGGTAAATGTGGTTCATGCATTAAGGATTACTGCCCACGTGCAAACACACAGCTTGCAATGCTTCATCTGCTTAGGGACTGCTTAAAGAGCAATCTTATTAGAGCAAGATCTTAGAGATCAGCACAAAGGCACAACCAGCAGTGTTTGACAGCACTGCCTGCAGCCTACATCTGATTTTCACATCTGTGTTTACTGGGAAAGTGTTGGGGAGACAGGAAGGGCTCAACAACTTCCAACTCATCGGCTGTTATGAGCATGGGGGCACTGCAGGGTGCTGTGATGTGGTAGGAGCAGCACAGAACCCATGTTACTGTGGGGCAGGCACGAGGTTGGGTTGGCTCAGCAGTTCCTTCTCTTTTCCTGTCTGATACGGCACTGGCTGGTTGTGTCAGGAGCCTCTGCAGCTGCAGCAGTGAGGGAGCTGGCTGCAGTGCTGAGACCCCAGGGAGGGGCAGTGAGCACAGAGGAGCCATGCAGGTCCCATGGGTCCCTGGAGAGCAGGCCTGTTACTCTGGGAGCCATGGCTCCAACTGGCACAACAGCTTTTCTCTTCTCCTAAATGGCAGGGCCCAAGAATCCTCCCTCTGGGGAAGTTCACATTTGGGTCAAAGACGTCAAGGACCTGCTGCAGTTGCGTCCCTCTGGAGTTGACTCCTTTGTGAAGTGGTGAGTGCATGAGCACGGTGCTGCTCCTGCCCTGTGCCCACACAAAGGGCTGTGTTTCCTGCTCTGTTCTCAGGCTCACCAAGCTGTGCCTCCATGCTGGAAAGCCTTTGTGCTGCACTGGGAGAATTGTAGGGGAGAATTGCCCTTGTTATTCACCTGTGGCCAAACTAGGAAAATCCTTGCTGTGATAAAGCTCTGGGTCGATGTTCAGTGCTTCATGCTGTGTGTTTTCTCCTCTCAAAGCTATGTGCTTCCAGACACCAGTAAGAAGAGCTACCAGAAGACCCGAGTGATAAAGAGAGACACAAACCCTGTTTTCAATCACACCATCGTGTATGATGGCTTTCATACCGAGGATCTGAAGGATGCCTGTGTTGAACTCACTGTGTGGGATCATGAAAAGCTTACCAACCATTTCCTTGGAGGAATCAGGCTGGGCCTTGGGACAGGTATCTTCCTTTATATTAACTCAATACTGTTACCGTGGTGCTGAGACACAAAGTGGGAAGTTGCAGAGTATTTTCTACTGGGGAGAGAGCAGGGATGGGGTGTCTCAGTAACTGGTACCTGCACTGTGTCCTGGATGGATGGCCCTGGTACCATGGTAACAACCCCCTGTTCCCACATTTTCTGCCAACGTCAGATCTGAGGTCTGGCAAAACTCAAGAATCTCCTTGGGCCCCTCGGAGTGTTCTCCTGCTGTTACAGGAAAACAGGCCGCATGACAAACCAACATTGTATTGGTGCTCCTCCCAGGGAGGAGCGCTCAGGGATGGACTGGAATGTCACACGGGACAGCACCACCTGGTGACTGTCCAGCCTTGAAGTGCTCTCTGAGAGATTTCACAATGTTGCAGTCAAGGATAAGCTTTCCTTGGGGGACAAGGCTCGTGGCAGCTGAAGGTCTGCCTTGCAGGTGCACCTGTGGCTATTGGATTTACCTGTGTGTTCTCTGTTTTCAACCTCTAATGTCACCAGAAGGGTTGTAGACTCTCCAGAGGGAAGGGGCAAGAAGAATAAGACAGAAAAATACCAAACTCAAGATTAGCTGTGATCTAAATTTAGACTTCTCTCTCATTGACAAGTAATTGGCACCTGAACATTTGGTTGAATTGGAATTGATGTACACACTTTTCTGCTATGCTATGTTTGATTCCTATAGAAATCAAACACGAGAGTTTTAATGAATACTCCACCTTGTCCACAAGAAAAACTTTTAAGGGGAACACGAAGCCTTTAAGACCTTTACCATTCAAAAAGATGCAGAAAGGGCTTGAGCCCAGTATTGCTTTCCTTGGCCAGGTTATGTTTAGGGTTCTTGCATTTTATGGCTTTTGCAGTGACTTCATTCTGAACTCTGGTGTAGAAGGGGCATTCACAGAAGAACAGGGGGTGCTCAGGGTGCAGCTTGCTGAGGGGGTATCAGCAGCCTTTATGTTAAGACACTGCCTGCAGCAGTTGCATCCCATTGAGTATTTTTCCACGGAGTGAGAACTCTTTGTGTAGCTCCCAAAGTTTTCTTGTTCTTTTCAGGTTTGAGCTACGGCATCTCTGTGGACTGGATGGACTCCACGCAGGAGGAGGTGGCCTTTTGGCAGGAGATGATGTTGGCTGCCAACGAATGGATCGAGGGGTTACTGCCACTGCGCTCACTGGCAGGGAGGAAAAAATTAAAATAACCTATCACTGGTGCCACAGAAATACTCAATGTGTTCATTAGAGTTGGGAAACTTCCTGCACCGGGAAGAGAGAGACCATCCACAGGGCTGCAAGTGTCAGGGCGATAAGGCAATGAATGAGCATGGCCTTGGAGGTGGTCATGTTCAGTACTCATCCACTGATGGAGGGCATGGACGATGCCAAACTGATGCTATATGTGATTTTGACCAAGAAGAAATTTAATTTGCCTTTTTGTTTAATCATTTATGTATTCAGCATATTGGAATTCCATTAAGCTCTGGGAACACTGGCAGAAGGAAAAGGAGATACGGATACTTTTATTTTTTTACAAGGTTTCTTGTGCCTTTTTTCCCGTGCAGAGATGTAGTTGTACTGAAGCAGCAGTGTGGCATTAGTCATACTCCCTGCAAGGGGTACACTTTGTACTTGGTGTACAATTGCTCCAAGTCACCAGCACAGTTTGAGAACGGGAGCTTTGCATTTGTCACTGGTGATAACACCTCTTTAACGTGAGGAAAATTGAGTTGCAAGGTGCATCTAGAGAAAGAGAGGACTATTTGCAGCAGAAAATGAAGCAACCTGAGGAGGATGATGACAATGAGGAATTCGATATATTTATTTCTTTTTGCTTTAATCTGAAAGAGTGCAGGGATGGTCTCACAGCTGGTGGGATTTTGCAAGCAGGGGCTGTTTTCCTGGCTTTCCCACAGGCTTCCTCAGTGACCTCAGGCGAGTTTCTTTGTGAGAGTGTTAGTGCAATATAACCCAAAGTGTTTGCCCAAATGTGAAATATGGTCACATTGCTAATGGGCCCGATCACACCTTTGCAATGCCTTGTGTGCAAAACATTTCAGTGTGAGCTAACGAGGTAGGAGACATTGACACGTTAGCCTGGCACCACGGGCCAGGGATGAAAGGTGAAAACCACGCTGGAACGCAGGAGATACTGAGAGCTGGTGGGAGAGGTAAGCAGGGAATGAGTGAATGTGGAGGGAGTGCAGAGCTGCAGTTCCCTGGGGGTCTCCTGCCTCTGCATCCCCTGCTGCCCCTCGAGTCTTCTTTTCACCTGATGACTGCTAGTGAGTTGTCTGTGGCTGGAATTTCCCTTTTGCCAGTAGCTTGCAAAAAAAACCTTTGCATCTGGCACATTGACTGTGGCAGAGTGGTGTTGTGAATGCATTTTGAATTGCAGCTTTGTAATTTCTATTTTGGATGTACATATTGTGATTAAATAGAATGTTTTTCTTTAGTCATCAGTTTGTCTTCTTGTACCTATTTTTATCAGGCTCTAAATAACAAAGCAAGAAAAGGAGGTGTTAAATTTTGTTGTGTCAAAATGAAGCATTTTTGCCAAAGGGCAAGTGAAATGTCATGAAGAAATATTTTTTATAATTATCCCACTTTAGGTTTTGGCTCTCTGATTATTCTGATATTCTTCTTCAATGAGTTGATTTTATTTAACTCAAGCCTAATGTGAATTTTCAGCTTCGCAAAGATGGCTGTAAATAAATTAATGGGAAAATGTACACTTGGAGTAACGAGACTTTTTCTTTAACTGGAAATATTTGGGAGATAATCAGCAGCTTTCATGGGAAAAAATAAAGAACTAAAGTGGTTTTGCAGTTGGAAAAAGACAATACTTGGAAATGTACCAGACATGGTAATAAAAGCACTAAGAGAGAGTCCAGAGAGCAACAGAATTAAGCAATGACTGTCTAATGAAGGAGCTGATACATCTGTAACATGTCAGCCCAAACATACTTTGAATGGGCTCCAGCCTGACATGTTTTGTTCACCAAGATTTGGTCATTTATCACCTTTGTGGGATAAAATAACAATACTGGGCCTAAACTGAGAGTATTGAAAATATTATCTTTAGCTTAGGTGCTGAATGTGTGAATATTTATACATTTGTGTAACTTACCTACTGCGAGGAGCCCCGGTCATGGGGTGGGTGGTGGCTTGTGGCAGTGAAGTTACCCACGGGACTGCTGCTTTCCTTCAGGGTGCTTCCCTATCCACAGGGACTGGGATATTCCTGGGGGCAGGATTTCTGCAGTGGCTGGGAAGGTGGTTGGTAATGCCAGGGGCTGTGTCTCAGACAGGTCCAGGTCTCTTCCTGGTGGATTCAGCTGATTCCTCTCCATCCGGAAAGCGGAGTTAACCCACCTCCTCCTCCTCATGCAGCATTAGCACATGGCAAAGTTGCCAAAAGTGGTGTTTGCATCAATGGAGCTGGAAATGGTTGTGTTGGTGTTTCAGAAAATTAACATCTCTTTCATTGGTGGTGCCAGTAAGGGGAGAAAAAGGGGGTCAGTGAGCCAGTGATCCCAGCAGAGTTACTTTTATGAACTTGGCACGGGACTTTGCGAGACTATTTTTGTATTCAGATTCCATTGAGGATTTTTTGTTAATCTTTTGCTGGCTTGTTTATTTAAATTAAGCCCTGATTAACTTAAGAAGCTTTCTTTGGCATTTAATAGTTTATCAAAGTAAAAGATTACACTGCCAAACCACACACACTTTTGTCACACAGCTGATTCTGAGGCAGGAAAATTTGCTATTCTCTCTGTATTTCACTTACTGCACAGAAAGCACTTTATCATAAAATGATTTAAGGCGCATTTATTGCCAGTGTCCTGTGGAAGGGCAGAGGTCCTTCTGGGTATAAGGTTAATGGCCTGATTGCATGTGGTTTATGATGCTGACACTTGTTGTCTGTGAATGCTGAACCTAGCAGAGACTCTGGCCTGTAGGTGTGTGCTGATGGCCACGAGAGTGGGGTTGTAACTGCCTGATTTATACAACTTCTTCTTGGAAATCTTCCAGGATTAAAAAAACAGAGGAGAAAAAGCAAAATTCTAGAAAGTATTTCTGCCTCCTCAGGCAAATATAATGTGTGGCCTGTGGCCATTCAAAGTTATTCATATTACAGGTAAGCTATTGAAAATAGTTTAGAAGCTAGCTAAAGAAGAGCAAGAAAGAATTGTTGAATCTTGAATGAGTGCCTCAGCAGAGACGGAAAGAAGTGGCTGAATTAATTATCCATTACTAAATATTTGCCTAGCTTTATCCTTCACCAAGATGGGGAAAAAATTTGAAGTACTGTAGAGATTTGGGGATAAAAAAACGCTGGCTAAATAAACCCTTGTAATAATGTGATCTGTTGAAATTAAAAAATGCTGTATTTTTGCAGGCTTGTAAAGTCAAAAAATGTATCAAATAGACTGGTGTATCAAAAACTGAATAAATACATTTCTGATCCTGATAACTAAGCATGAGCATATTCAGCACCAGGTTTGATTATTTGTTTTAGTTGTGTGGTTTGTACTGAAGATTTTTCATGGCTCAATCCTTTTTCTCTTCCCCCTGCTTACTTTGCACCCCTAGGGTGTTAGAGGAGACGCCTGGGAGCAGATGTCCCTCTGAGCACTGTCACAGAGGCTGTCAGCAGAAAGTGGGGAGCTCACTGTGAAGCTCCATGCAAGATCAGTTCTTGCACAGATGTGCAAGGTGTGTGTTCCTGGAGCTCCCAGCAACATCGCTGCTGCACGAGATCCACTGGAGAGCCCTTGAAACAGAAATCCCTTCCCACGGGGTCAGCCAGGAGCAGCCACTGCTTCCCAGGGGATGCATTTTTTGGGAGGTTCCTGGTATTGGTGGCTCTGCTGCAAGGAGCAGCTCTGCCAGGGTGAAGTTTGTGGGGCTGCAGGAGGACTCAGAGGGTTTTGGGACAGCAGGACCAGCTCCTGGCCTGTCCTGAGCAAGAGATGGCTGATTTGGAGCAATGAGGTTTGAGCAACAGTGGGCAACTCCACAGTGGCCATTCCCACTTTTGAGGTGTTTGCCACCTTCACCCACATTTCTGAACATGTTGGTTGGTTGGAAGCTGCAAAAACTGAGCATCAGTTGCCAGAAGGCCCATGGAGAAATTACTATAAATGGTTTATATGAGATTTTCTTCTGAGAGAGGGATGGGAACGATGGAGAGCTGGATATATCTCCTTCAGGAACCCTACAGGAGTCTGGCAGCCCCAAACCAACCTCCTTTTTCATTTTGCATTCATTTCCCATTCACTCAGCTTCAATGCCTCATCTCAGATAGTAAAGTCTGAATGAAGGGTGAAGCTGTCAGCAGGCAGCAGCATCCTAGGAGTGGAAAAACACAAACAGGAGCAGGAGCTGAGCTTGCCAGGTTTGCTGGTCTCACCAGGTTCATGCTCGAAGGCTCCAGTAGATATTCCTGCTGGAAAGGGGCTGATGTGCAGTTGTTGCCCTGCAATTGACCTGAAATACATGCTCGCTTAAACAGGCAGATATTTGCTTTTTTAAATGTTGTAAAATCATATTATGGTTGAACTTGTGGCAATTCAGCCTCTGTTGTGGACTCAAACTAGCTAAACCAGCCCTGCTTGAGGTTCCTTTAGGAGGAAAGGAAGGAATCCTGTGCATGAAGGCATTTCTGTGGGTCAGTTTTCCTTTTTCTCCAGGACTGCCGTCAGGGTTTAGTGAATTACTTGGCATCCTGTATATTGAAAACGGAAACTATACACCACCACAGAGCCACAAGTCCTACCCCCTGCAGCACCTTAAAGATCCCCACAACTAATCCTCAACAGGCGTGACAGCTTCTTATGAAAAGGCACGTGCTCAGCAGTGCTGACAGAGCAACTGCCAGAGTGTTTTGCCTTTTCTCTGCAGACCAGCCTGTGCTGCTGCTAAACTTGAGACGCTACCAGCAGGAACAGAAATCAGATTTCATGCATCTAACAACCCGTAATACCATTATAGTAGTTGTTAACAATCCAAAGTAGCTCTTGAGCTGTAAGCAAGCAGTCTGAGCTCTGGACTCAGAGGGGAAGCCAGGGAGCTGTTTTCTGGCAGCGTAAGTAGCTCAGACACCCACTTTATAGCAAGAAAAATCACAACAACCTCTTTCCCTTCCCTCCTCTCTCTCTCCCACTCACCATTACTAATTTATCCTGATTGTAATGGCTTCTATTTGCTCTAAGCAGATCCTGTTCCCTTCCTGGGAAGAACAGCTACAAGGACAAAATATTCCCAGTGGAGGATCTGTGCTAGGATTCAGGCAGACTCAGGCAGATACAATGATCTCTTGATGGGAGGCCCCTTTTTCGATCAGCCAGCCCAAGACCATTTTAATGTGATCGTAATCTGAAATAAGACACCAGGAGCTGCATCTGGAGTGAGCCCTCCCGTGGTAATGAGCTGACATTTAATTTATTGTCACAGGGAAACGTTTTGAAAATGTTTTTATGTCTCTTCAAAAAGCCCAGCTGACTTGCTTGTATGTGCCTGCTTTGGGGGCTGGGGGCTGTGTCATGGGTGCTGAGTGGCACCAGAGGGTGGCTCTGCCACTTGCAGGGATGCAGGGACAACCTCATCCTCTGTACACGTCCACCCATGTGGGTCACACTGGATGAGAGTTTAATCTTCCCTGCCCGTTCTGGCTGCAAAGCAAATGCTAACGCTGCTCTGGAGCACTGATACTGATTCAAGAGGGTTCTCTGGGTGTTTCTGAAGTTTCTCTGCATTTGTGTCTCTCTCACATTCTCCCACTGTCATGGATCCTGGCTGGCTTTGCAGCTCCATCTCTGTGCCGTGGTTAAGCTCCTTGTGAGGAGGCAGAGCCTCCTGCTCAGGGGATGGGGCAACTGAAGCTGTCTGAAGCCTGGCAGCTACTCTGTGCTGGGCCCTTTGTTCCTCTGTGGCCAAGGGAGAGACAAGTGGTGGTGGAGGAAGGTTCCTCCCATCAAGCTGAGTGGGATAAATAGCTCTCAAGATGTTCCTGCCACTCTCAGCTGGGTACAGAAGGAGCCTGGGCACCTGGTGTGAGAGAGCCATTTAGGTAATGGGTTCCTATATTGATGGGGGCCCATTAATGGGACAGCCGGCATCACTCAGCCAGGACTCTCTTTATCAGCTTGTGTCTGCTTTACTCCTTTTGTTTTGCTTCCAGTGTGACACTGGGGACCCAGTGGCAGCTCTGCAGGATGCCAGCCCTGGAGCCCCAGCCAGCATGCCTGGAGCTGCCTTGGCGGGCAGTGCTCACTCCCGTGTGCACTAGGAGCATTTTGCCGACGGGGGGGTTTGGGGAGGGAGAACAGACAAGTTTCCTGGGGACAGGGGCTGCCAGTCTGCCAGAGAACTTCACCTCTCCAAAAGGCACTTTAGCCCAGCCAAAAGCCAAGGTGGCACAGAAGCTACACCATGTGCCTCCTGGCATTCAGCCCTGTCTGCTCTCCTCTCCTGCTACTGCTGCTGGAGGCTCTAAGGCTGTCACCTCGCCACAGAGTCCTAAGTTATGCTGCCAGTGCTTGCTGTCAGCTGGGCTGTCAGTTCAGAGCACTATGTGGTGCCCTTGACTTTACGCTTGTCTGCACCACCCTGACTAACTGTGGGCATCGTATAAATAATAAACACTAATTCGCCTTAATACCTTCCCTCTGTGCTGGGTTTTACAGCAACGCAGTCAGCCATAGGTCATGGGTGCAATCACATCCCTGTCAACAGTGTCATCTGTCTCCATGTCACATCTGGACAGGCCTAATTTAACAGGGATGTTTTTTAGAACTAGCTGATAAATCGTGTGCTCCATGTGGTTACCCAGCCCTGCTCTCAGCTCCCATCACCCTGGTGTGTGGCCCGTGACTGCTTTCACTGACTGGTCTCTGGCCTGTTTGGTCGTGAAGGGACTCAGGGTTCTGCTTGGGTGCAGTTTATCTCTGCAACAATGTGAATGTGGCTGGGATATAACACCTGCAAGAGCCAGGGATGACTGCATGTGGATGTGGGTGCTCCAGTACACAGAGTGTTGTGATCACTGCATGTCCCAGGCTGAGGCACAGAGACATGGGCTGCCTCACAGAGCTCCTGTGCAGCCAGACCCGCAGCGAGGGATTGTGGCTGATTGATTGTTTTTTGTATCCTTGGAAACTGAAAGGGCATTAAAATTGCATGGTGTGTGCAGTGCTGATGCACTCTGCTTCTTGTAGTGCAGCTTGGGACTTGGAGATGGCTTCAGCCTCCGGCCCAGGGCTGTAAAGGGCACTGGTACAGGAGAAAAGCTAAGCTGCAACTGAACACCAGACTATTCAGAGGGAATCCAACCAAGGCCAGGTTGGATGGGCCTTTGAGCAACCTGGTTTAGTGGAAGGCGGCCCTGCACATGGCAGGGGTTTGGAACTGGATGAGCTTTAATGTCCCTTCCAACCCAAACCATTCCGTGATTCTGTGAAGTACCTCTGTGAATTGCACTGCTGAGGTCCAGGAGAGTGTCTGGCTCTGAGACATCCCTGACCACGGCTCAGTACCTTCTCTGTTTTGTTTCTCACAGCAGAGCTCCTGCCCAAGAGGAGGTGCCTGCCTCGAGACCATCCCGTCCCAGCCATAAGGACTGCTGAGGCTGGGGCCAGGCCCTAAACGTGGAGCTCCTGCTACTTGGAGCATGCACAGCAATCACCACCCACCAGCCTGAGGAACAGGGCTTGCAAAAAGCCCAAGTATCTGCTTAGGGCTTCATCATCTAACACTAAAAGGGAGTGAATATAATCCCTCTGGGACAGAGACTGCAGGGAGCACAGGGGAGGCAAGGGAGTCGTTCTCCAGCCTTCGCCTCATTTTGTCTCCGCTTTTATGCCTTACCATAAATTTACTAAATAAGAAACACTTGCTCCAGTGGCTGATGTGTGGATGATTGTCACCTAGTGCAAGGTGTGCACAGAGCCCTTGGGCAGGGCTGTCACCCGTTTGGCTGTACACAGCACAGGGCGTAGGGCAGTGCTGCCAACACAGGAGCTCCCCTTGGCTTCCCAACGCGGTGCTGGCTGCGGGATTGGACCCCGTTTGTGGAGTCCCACAGGTGCTGCCAGCGGGTGAGAGAGCTCTGGGAGCAGCCATGCCCTCACCTGTGCTCAGGTGGCTCTTAGGCAGCTCCCCAGCTCTACCAGCTCTGAGGGGAAAGGGCTCCTCTGGAATCATCCCCAGGCCCATGGGAAGGAGCGCTGAAGGGTTGTTTCCAGTCTGGGGCCACCATCAGCCCACAGGGGCTGCTCCCAGTGCTGCCATCGGTGCACACACTCCCAAAGTGTCTCATCAGCACCTGCCGTCCTCTCCTCAGCCAACAAACCTCCTTTCGCATCGAATCTGGGTTACTATCTCTCAGACACCAGATTTTCCATTTTCTAAAACGGTACCAGAACAAAGGCTCTCCCAGGATCTCATTTGCTCCTACCTTCCCACTTGCTGCTAATTAATACCGTGGCTGCCTAGTCACGCAGAGGGTGTTCATCTTTATGCATGCGCTCAGAGAGGATGAACATAATATCTGCATCACGGGGTCCTGCAGGTTGATTTGCTGGGGAAGACGGGTCCCTGATGCTCCAGGAATTCCTCCGGCTACGACGGGATCTGCTGGGCACCTTGGTGGTCTCCTCAGCTCTGCACAGCCCCGCAAGTCAAGGTGATCAGGCTGCTCCCTGCCAAAGCTCACGCCGATGCCAGGAAATGCCCACTGTCACTGTGCCTTGAGCTGCTCCTGGAGATGCTGCTGGTGGGTGACTCGTAGGGTGTTACCGAGTGCCTGTGCCTGCCTGGGCACGGCCAGACCTGTGGAAGAAAGGGAATGGGGCAACTGTATGTGGTGAGTGCATGGGGAGGAGAGAAAAACAGCGAAGAGAAACCACAACTGGTTGTGGGCTTCAACTAATGGGCATTGAGTACTCAGAAATCATTCAGTAAAATGCACCAGATCCCCACAAAGCCTCGCTGGCAATGAGTCACTAGTTAATGTACCACTAACTTGGATTTATAGGTTTAATATTTTTCTGTTGCTCTGTTGCCGTGTAGATTGCTTCATCCATTTTCTTTCCTGTCCTGAGGTATGTTAAAATAGTATCTTTTGGGGTCGTTATTTTTTAATAAATAGATTATATTTCAAAGAATATTGAAAAAGTTCCTTGCCATTTATTCCTCAAGACTTGAAATGGCCTCTCTAATGTCCTAGTCCAATTGACAAGGTGGCTAACTGTCTCATGCCTGTATAAATGTCCTTTTTCTGAGGACCTAATGAATATAACAGCCACTGTCAATGCATTTATTTCAATAGTGGTCATGCAGGAAGAGCATTTAATGAACCCATCTTCATTTAAAAAACCCCCACCAACACATTCATAAATTTTTAAAAAGTGTCAATATTCCTCCTTTTTTTTATGTCTGACTGAATACAGACATTTTACTCACTGTTTTTAATAATATACACGTCAATTTCCCCTTCCAGAGATAAAAACTCTGCTCTGGCAAGAGTTTTAAAAGCAGGTGCTCAAACTCGGCCATATCGCACGGAGCCAGGGGAGAGTGGCTGTGTGCTGCCGTGGCGGTGACACTCCCTGTTTGGGACAGGCTGGGCAGAACTGGGACTGACGGTCCGAGGTGTCTGTACTCGCACTGCTGGATGTTCACGGCCATTCGGGCTCCTGAACACCGAGCTTCACCCTGCGGAGCCCAGAACCCACTCGAGCAAAGTGAGGGAAAGTGGATTTAAGACTTGTGGTATTTTAAGTTGCTGGGTATTTAATGTCTGTAATTATTAATTTTTGAGACTGTACACTCATCATATATACACACACACTACACCATATACACCTATGTATATGTATATATTTATATACATACACACAGACACATACGTATGTGTGAGCCATGTGTATTTGTTGGGTTTCGTGAGTAAGACGCCTTCCTGTTACCATTGTCTCCAGGCAGGCTGGTGCGGTGCAGGTGACCCTGGGGCGGTGCAGAGGCTCTCCAGAAGTGTCGGGAGCACTTGGCTGCTCCTGTAGATTTCAGTGGGAACGAAGCCCCCGGTGCAGTAGTGAGGAGCCCGAATCTTTCCCGAAATGCGACTCGGGTTTAAAACACAGAAAGGTGTTGCGCACCCTGCTCGATCCCCCTTTACCTTGGCGAAGCGCTGAGGAAGATGAGCTCCCCCTGGCCATGGGCTCAGCACAGCTCCCCCCGGCCCCGGGGCTCCCCTCGGCCGCGGGGGATCCCTTCGGTCCCGGGGATCCCTCCAGCCCCCAGTTCCC
>VZTA01005534.1:30602-49158 GCA_013398855.1 Mohoua ochrocephala | reverse complement strand
GGGCATGGGCGGCGCGGCGGCGGGCGGGCGCTGAGGGGCCGGCGGCAGCAGGATGGAGGCGATCTGGCTGTACCAGTTCCGCCTGATCGTCATCGGCGACTCCACCGTGGGCAAGTCTTGCCTCATCCGCCGCTTCACCGAGGGGCGCTTCGCCCAGATCTCCGACCCCACGGTGGGCGTGGATTTCTTCTCCAGGCTGGTGGAGATCGAGCCTGGCAAGAGGATCAAGCTGCAGATCTGGGACACGGCCGGGCAGGAGAGGTTCCGGTGAGACCCGCGGCGCGGGGCCGGGGGCTGCGGGCCGGGCCCCAGCTTGGGCGGGGGGTCCGCGGCCGGGTGAGGCGTGTGGAAGTGAGACAGAGAAGAGTCAAATTGGCACCTTTTGTGCCCCCCTCCCCCCGTTTCGTGTGTCCCTGGGATCCGTGTCCACCCCAAATGGCCGCGTGCAGGTGTGCGGGATGTGCAGGTGTGGATGCCGAGGAGCGGCCCCGCTGCCGCTGGGGCGGGGGACGAGGCCCGAGGCAGCGCTGGGTCCGCGTTTTACCAGCCGGGAGGTGTCCGTGCATCAGCGGATGCAGCTGGCAGGGAAAGCGCCTGCTCCCCCCCGGTGCGGAGGCAGTGACCAGGATGTTTCACAGCCGAACACTTACGCTGAGGCTCGCGAAATGCAGTGGAATATGTGTTTTGGTGCTCTGCTGCGACAGCAGAGCTCAGCTCTCCGTAGGACAGAGAAAGGTCGGGACAAACCCTTGGCTGTGGCTGTGCGGGGATGACAGGTGCTTTCTGGAGAGTGCCACGCTGAGCGCTGCATGGGCACAGACAATTTGGGAGCTTAAGCAACAGTAACCGCGTCTCGATGAAGTAAAATAAAGGCAGCATGTGGGACCGTGCCAAGTTTCCCGCAGGACTGTATGGGGAAAACAGCAGCCCTGGTTGGAGCAGGCTCGGCCCCTGCCGAAGAGGTGCTCAGACCTGCTGCTCAGACAATGCTCATTTAGAGGGG
This sequence comes from Mohoua ochrocephala, assembly GCA_013398855.1. Lineage (NCBI taxonomy): Eukaryota > Metazoa > Chordata > Aves > Passeriformes > Acanthizidae > Mohoua > Mohoua ochrocephala. The sequence continues at coordinate 48,155 of VZTA01005534.1, read as the reverse complement.
TGTGAGTGTAACCGCAGCTCCTGGCCTCCTGTTTGCTTGTATTTTTCATGTGTCTTTAACCCTCATCCGCTCTTCCATCCTGCTCCCTCTGGGATCACTTCCTGTGTTCCACATCTCTGTGCAGCATCACAGAGCTTCTACTTCTGTGCTGTAATGACTCGCCTGAGGAATGTTTTGGTTTCATTCAATAGATGAAAACTCCCCTACTCCCACCCCTCTCACCACCTTCCCTCGCATCTGTGGCACTGGCGTGTGGCCCAGGATGTGCAGTAGTTGGTCCTTTTGCACTGACAGGTTTTTCCTCTGCTACCTTGAAGCCTTGCAGGCGAGGAGCTGGTGCTTTATTCCGCTGAGAGAGGAGGTGCTTTAGCTTGCAGTTGCATCAGCTTCCAGCTTTGGCTCTCTGGCTGAGGTCTGTAGAAAACATACCTGAGTGCCGTCCTCTGTTCCTGCCTTTGCTGTGAAGAGCAAGAGCTGCCGGATGGCTTCAGTTTCCTTTGTTTTACACATTAGGAAGTTCGGGGCCCTGGAGGCTGCTTGCCCTCGGTGCTGGGGGCTGACCCGGCCCGGCACTCGGGTTGTCAGCATGATGAGCAGGCGACCTTCAGCGCAAGGGCAGCTGCCCTGCTGCGGTGGGCAGCAGCCTGCAAAGGCAGGAAGAGTGCAAGGGGCAGGAATGGTCAGTGGCATTAAAAAAAACCCCATTGTGCAACTTTGAAATGCCCTTGTCAAAGCGCAGACTGGAATTCCCGATGTGAAAAGCTGGAGGGAAATGAACAGACCCGGGGGCCTTTATGGTGCACTCTGAAATGTGAAAAAAAAAAATACGGTAAAACGTCTGGTTTGTGTTTATCCCTTTCAAATCACTCTTAGCCCTGTGGCAAATTGTGCCCCATGAAGACAACTCTTGAGCTCCTCCTACAAGGTATGTTTCTTGACCAGAGACAAGAATTAGCTGTTATTGGAATAAGCCAAAGCCCCTTGGACTTGTCATAGGCAAGAAGCACAATGGAGCAGGTGCTCTCCAGAAACCTTAAACCTTGTCATTTGTCAAGCACAGGCAATTTCTTAAGAGGGAAATCCATAAAAATGAACTTCCCTTTTTCAGAGTTCTCTGATTTGAGCATTTCCAACCTGCTTTGCATAGTTTAACAGCTGCCTCAGAGGACAAAACCACTGTAGTTATGTTGAAAACACCTTGGCATTCTCTGAGCAGCAGCTGTGTTACAGTTTTGCTCTTCCTCACCCCCTGTTGTGAGCTCTTTCATAAATTAGTAGCAATTTCTGTGCAGTCAAGGCTTAAATTACAGTTAAGCATGTGCCACTCTATTTTGCCAGACCAGGCCCCAAAACACGCTGCCTGAGGCAGTGTTAAGGCTGCTTTGGAGCTGTAGAAGAGCAGGGTCCAATTCTTCCTGGATCCAGCAGGTTTTGCCCATCTCTGGTTGCTCAGATACTGCTGTTTCCTTGTCTGAAACGCGATGTTGTGTAATGCTAGCAAAAGCAAAAGCCCGTGCAGCCCTTGCTCCCTGGAAGTGTGTCCCACCACCTACAGAAGAGCTGTTTCCTTCCAGCCAGCAGCTCTCCCTTGGCTGAGAGGGAAACACTCGAACAAGGAATGGACCCTGAGTGCAGGGGTCCCCACCGTGGGTACAGAGCAGGGGACAGTTCCCAGACAGAGATGTTGCCTTTGTGTTAAAACTTGGCCGAAACAGGTGCAAGTCCCTGTACTGCTCTGCATCAGCGTGTGGGCATGGCAGAAGGTAGAAATCTCGGAAGGGAATTGGGGAGGGATGTGCAGCACGAAGGCAATGTACTTTGCTTCCTGTAGATCAGTGAGGAAAAGAGTTGTGGGAAAGACTTTAAGGAAAGGCACTGAGACCTTCACCTAGTTTTACCTTGAAGCAGCGTTCAGCTTAGATCCCGTCATGTCTTTCAGAAGTACCCGAGGCATTGTTGCTGGCAGGAGGAGCCAGGGCTGATGGCACGGAACGCAAGGGAGAAGCAGAAATGTCTGTGACGGTGTGGGGGTGAATTCAAAGTGCCAATATCTGTTTGCAGCTGGCCAGAGAGCAAAAGGCAGATCTAATTCCCTCAGTCCCAAATGTGCAGAGTGACTATTGTCCCTCAGTCAAACAATTGGAGAGGAGAAATTATCCAAACACAGCCAACTATGTTTTTTCCCCTGGTTCTGGCTTTCTTCAGTTTTGTCTGGGAATTTTCGCCCCTCACTGTATGTCTGTTGATAAAACAATTCTTGAAAACTCTAGTTCATCCTTTCTTGGGGCAATTTCAACAGATACGCACACTACAGGACCAAACAGCACCTAACAACAGTCTTAGGCCAAAAAAAAGGCTCGTCCTAAGTAAAAATGCAGCAGTACTTCTATTACTCCAGCAAGGACAGTTCAGGCCTGAGTGTGAATTCCTCCAGGGACTGAAATCGATCGTTGCTTCTGGATTTAGAGCGAATCGGTGACTTGCAGGAGCACCACTGTTTATCAGCTTCTTGGTGTTCCCTTGTGTAGTAGTCACGGAACTGTAGCTCTCCTCAGCCTCATGGCCTCAGCTTTGCTCCATCACCCCGTCTGCTGATTTCCTGTGCTGCTTCTGGCTGCCTTGGGCTGGCCTGGCTCGGAAGAGCTGTGGGAGATGTGCTCTGTTTCCCAGCCTGCAGTTCTGGGGTCTTTCTGGTGACTGTTTAATGTTGTCAGTATTTGGCAGGAATGCGACAGTGCTACTGCAGGTTGTCCTTGGAAGCTCTTGTATCGTTTCGCTGTTTCTCGGGAGGGCAGATGGGCCGCTCCTGTTGGTGCCACTAACAGTAACAGTGTCACTTTAATCCAGTGGTGTAGTGGGAGAAGGTGTAGGGCAGATGTCCCTATGCCAAGGCCCTGGGTATATGGAGGGGAGATACAACCCCATGGTCAACCTTCCAAATCTCTGACCTCCTGCTTTTGTGTGTCTGTCAGAGAGCAGGCGTTTGGTTTCAGTTGAATCCTTTGGTTTGTCACAGTGCTTCTAAACCAGCGGGTTAGATGAAGTGTCCGCAGAACTGACATGGTGGAGGGTGGGACTCAACAGTCAGGGGCATACAGAAATCCACGAGAGAAAAAAGTGGTGGGGAGGATTTTGAACAGAGCCATAATAAATCAGTGGGGCAAGCGTGAAATCGTTAAGCCAAGATAAGATTTCCTCTTGAATGACAAGCTCTACAGAGCACAAGCTAAAAGTCCTGAGACATTGCCTGAATGGCCTTCTCTTGCCCCGTGTTCTGCAGGGTAGACAGGGTGGTGGTTATGCTGCTTTCTTAAAGGACATCTGTTCAGACAGCTGTAACTTAACCCTGTTGTGGCTTCTTGGCTTGCAGGTCCATCACCAGAGCCTACTACAGGAACTCAGTTGGAGGACTCCTCCTCTTTGACATTACAAACCGTAGGTCTTTCCAGAACGTCCACGAGTGGCTGGAGGAGACCAAGGTGCACGTCCAGCCATATCAGATCGTCTTTGTTCTGGTGGGTCACAAGTGTGACCTTGACACGCAGCGGCAAGTGACCAGGCACGAGGCGGAGAAACTGGCTGCTGCCTATGGTATGAAGTACATTGAGACCTCCGCTCGGGATGCCATTAACGTGGAGAAGGCCTTCACTGATCTGACTCGTGATATATACGAGCTGGTGAAAAGGGGGGACATTTCCATCCAGGAGGGATGGGAAGGGGTAAAGAGCGGGTTTGTCCCAAACGTAGTGCACTCTTCAGAAGAAGTGGTGAAATCAGATAGGCGGTGCTTGTGCTGAGCTCCTCTAGTGAGGCGAGTGGTGATGAACTCTACTAACCAAACGTACTTTACTAAGTGAACTCAGTGTGACAGAGGGGAGAGCAACGCTCCCGTTGTGAACAGCCTCCCACGTTGTTTTGGACACCAGAACAGACCCTGGAAAGAAATGTTCTGTTCCAAATAACCTTTCAGAACTGGGGGCTACAAACCTGAAGGAGAGTGAGTGAGGGTGCATGTGGATGTTGTGAGGAGACAGGAAGCAGAAATGAGGGGCTGCACAACACAGGCGAGAGCTGAATGGGCTGGTACATGCCAGGGTACTGTACATGTCCTCTTTTAAGTAAATCCATAGCTCCCTGCTGGCTTTTGGAGCCACAGGATGGATACTCAGTCGTATGACTAATGGGCAGACAGAAGGAAGGCAGGTGGACATCTTGGTTTGTGTCAGCTGTTTCTTTCCAGGAAGGTCTAAAGGCAGGACAGATACCATTTCCTCATAAAGTCAGTTCCACAGGAGAAGTTTACTGACATGGTATGCACACTTCTGAGTTTTCTTTCTTATGTTCTTGAAGCTAGTTCGATAGCAAAGAATATTTTGTGGGGTTTAAAGAGGAAAACAGTAGTTATTTGATTGGTAATGAAAATTTAAATTATCCCTCCCTTAACAGTGCTTTTCTTGCTGTGCTGAACCAGAACTCTTAAGGGGCAACTCTTGCTGTAGTAGGGATTATTTAATGCCATTTTTACTCATTTACTGCCTGCGTGAGTACCTTGAAAGTACCCCAGGTTCAGGGCTTTCCAGTAGAATTAAGTGATCAAGAGCATAAAGAGAGAACATGTCCTCAGGCGTTATGTCTTGAGGCTGGGGTGTTGCAGCCAGGTGGGACACACCAACATTTCTGTCTCAGTAACAGCGCTGTGCTGACCTTACCAGCCAGGTCACAAGGAGGAGTGGAGAGGAGGGAGGAAAAAAAGAGAAACCCAACAAAATAAAAAACTTGAAAAGCTTAACTCAGGTGCATCAGACATCCTAAAAGGTGAGATTCGCTCTTAAAGAAGTTAAATAGTGTTGAAAGCAACAGCTTCCATCGGTACTTTCTGCTGTTAAAGTGTCATTTTCTGTCTTGGCCTCTGTGGAAGAGAACTGGCACTGGGAAGGTGGAACACACAGCGGGAGTGTCTGAGCAGGTGGAAAGGAAAGCCTCAAGACACACTCAAGAGTAAAATTTGTTTTCCTCCATGTTTTAGTTTGACAAAAGAGGATCCATCTCAGGCTGGCCATCATGGGATGGCAGCTGTGTCACAAAAGCTGTGTGTAGGTGGATGTTTTTGGGAATGCCATTCACCACTTAGAAGCTTTGCTTCTGCCAAGTTTTAACCCGAGCTTTTGAAGTGCAATGGGGTGCCTGTGCTCCTGTAGCAAATTAGGGAAGTTCAGCCTACTGAAAGCAAACAAACAAAACTATAGTGACTTTTTAACTTGTGTTTGAAAGCTTTATACACCAAACTGCAATGGGCAGGAGGGGGGGATTAGGTAAAAGTCACAGGAAGCATCTAGTGTTTATTTTAGCTCTCTTAAGTAGAGAAAAAGAAAATATTTGTTCCGGCTTTTTAATCTGCCCCATCTACAGAAATCAGGTCTTGATTGCTGTTGAGTTCAGACTGTTTCTCCTTCTGAATCCGTTCTCACAGTTTGCAGCAGCACATGGGCAGGTCTGTATTAAGAAAAAACCCTGTGGTTTCCATATTGAAGCTGTAAAAAAACCCCCAAACCCACAGCAAACCCAACTGAACAAGCCAAACCCTGAACACTTTTGTTTTCAGTGTTCTAGGAACAATTTCGGTTCCTGGGCTCTGCAGGGGAGCAGCAGCACTGCACCTGCTGGGAGGGCACAGGGAGCAAATGCCAGGAAGGGGGGTGGCAGTGGCCTGGCGCTTCTCACTGAGCTTCTCACTGCTTGAATAGGCCCTGAATGTATCCAACACCTCGTGCTAAAGGCCAGGGAGGGCCAGGCCCTTGTGGTTGAGTGCCCTGAAGATTAAAAAAAAAAGTATCTCCTTTACAAAATCTGTTTGTGGGTGAGTGCAAGTGGGTGCAGGGAGCACCCCAGGAGCTGAGTGGCTCTGAGGGTTTGCTCAGAGCAGCTCAGTCAGTTGCATTTCACAAACTGCCCAAAGGGTCAGTTTCTTTGTTCCCTGGATGGAAAGTCCACCAAGCAGCTGCTTTGGCTTTTGAGGGGCCAGCTGGACACGAGGCATGTCTTGGGGCGTCTGGCAGAGGACAGCAGCAGCCCCAAGGGCAGAGCCTGTGTGACCTGAGGGGCAGTGAGGAGTTGGATCAGGAGTTGGATCAAACATTTTAGCAATAGTCAAATTCTGTAATTCCCTGTGTGAGAACCTGGCCAGAGGGGAAAGATCACTTTTCATGAGACACACAATCTTTTATTTAATGGGTTTTGGACATTCCCCTTTACTGCTCCCAGGGAGAAATTCCAGAAAGCCTAAGCCAGTAAGTGCATTCAGGCCTTCAGAGTAAATCTTCAATTTAAATACAGAAGTGTTGTAATTCTGAAGAGGAACAGTACAGAAGAAAATGTACACAGTCTTAACTACTTAGAGTTAATAAATTGTTATATTAAATGATAGAGAAATCATTATCTACATCTTTTTCTAATTCCTTGCATTTTCTAGACAGCTTATTAAAATATAGGAAATGTAGATTCATCTGTACAAAATTTGGAATGTTTTTTCTAAGATGAAGAACTTATAGGATATGCTAAGAATTCTTTTCTAACAACTGGTTTTAATGCTTTGACTTAGAGGGACTTTGAGAAATCAGAAGGTGATACCTCTCACAGGCTAAAGGTCAGGAGCTCTTAAATTCTAGGACAAAAAGAGAAAAAAAAAAAGCAAAAGCTAACTTTCTGTGGTCTCTACCACATGTTAAAAACAATCTGCATGTTAGACTGAACTTGCTCAGAACCTCCAGAATAAAAGCGTACTATACACTGTCCTCGCTTTGTTATGCACTGTAACGAAATGTGAAAATAACGCTGTATTTAGCTGTCTGTATGTGACTGAAAATATGCTTGTATTTAGCAAAATGGTTACTACGTGATAATGTGAAATTCAAAACTTGTAAAGAAACTTTGGTGGTTTTTTTTTTTCCCTTTCCCCCTGCCCATTCTCTCTGAGTGTGTTCCCTGCTCCCGCTCTGTCCTCCTGCCAGGGCTGGATCCACCATTCCCAGGCACTGCCTCACAGCCCCTGGACCCCCTTCCCTGCAGGGCCTGCCTCACTCAGCAGAACCTGCCCTCTGCCTTGCTGAGCATGAACGGACCAACTACTCCGAGACAAGACCACCACCTGCTCCCAGCAGCTGCAGCCACAGCAGCCTTGGCCCCTCCAGGAGGCCTCTGCAGGACTGGTGGCACGGCAGCTACAACAGAAAAGGGCAGAGCAGACCTAGGCAAGGATTAGTCATTGAGTTCATCGGTGACTTTCGGGGTTTTTTATTTACCTCAGATCAAACACACAAATGCCAAACCCTGACTTAGGATGGCCAGAGGCATCTCCCATCCCCCAGGAGCCAGACACCTTTGAACACAGGAGCCATTTCAGCCCCGAGGCTGTCATCCTGTGTCCCCCCCCAACACGCAGCAGCAGGTTCCTGGCAGTGGCACACGGCGCTGATTTTGCTCGGTTCTGCTTTTGCTGCGCAAAAATGCTTAACTGGTGGTTTCCATGTGCACAACAAAGGCGGGCGACTGCTGCCTTAGGACCAGCCGGGGGTGGCGGAGTGGGGAGCGCAGCCTGTTGGGATCTCATTAATCCAAACTGAAGAAAAAACTGTAAGAGAAATCAGGATGTGTTTGCAGCTGCCTTTCCATCACTGCTGATGATAGGAAAAGAAAATGGAAAGCAGCAGCCTGCAGCCTGACCAGCCCCAGGTCCCGCTGCTGTAGCAGATACCTGTTGGAGAATAGATTAGAGCTCCACACTGCTCTGCTGCAGCCAGACCCTGAAATGAACAGCATCGCCCTGGGGAAGGAAGAGATGAGCCCAGGCCCTTACTGGTGACCAGTGCTGAGGGTTTACCTGCTCTCTGCCCTTCCCTGCCTCTCACCCTCTGACAGGCGCGGTGCTGGTGAACCACTTGCTTTCAGCCACCGATTCAGATGTGCTGACTCACACTCGCCCTTTCATTCACGCCGGGATCCGGCAGCCACACTTTTCACGTCTGCTGCTTCAACGGAATTTTTCACCCCCCACGCCCAGTTAAGGGAGGGAAACATTATGAAAGATCACACATCACATTCATGACTTTCACACAAAGAAAGATGCACAAAAACAGCTGTTTGCCACAACTGTTTAGTTTTACTATTTTAATATCATGAAATAAAAGTACAAAAAATTTACAGGTATATTGTTTCTTACATGAAGATTGAACAGTTAACATTTGCATTTATTTTGCAGTGAAACCTGTACTCTCAGTCACAGAATGTGATTATTAGCCACTGACATCACCACTGAGCATTTCATTTTAGAAAGAAACTGCAAAGGTAAAAGGCAACAATCTCACAAGGCTTCGTAAGGACCAAAAAAATACTCCAGCTGTACCACCAGAGGTCACGTTCCAGTCAACCATCCCGATCTAATACAGGTTTCACCACCTGGGAGGCTGTGTTCAGACATTTGAAACTGGACATCTGGGCCGAGGGGGCGGAAATGGGAGGCTCTCACAAGCTGTGGGCTCTTGGGTGTCCTTGTTCAGTGCGTTTGCCGAAACAACCAACGCGTGCACGCGTATGGTAGAGAAGGGGTGAGACTGCAGGCTTGACATCCCCTGTGCTCACTCCTTTCCCCCTGCCCTCTGGGGACAAACCACAACTGCTGCAGGTAAAGTGCTGAGAGCTCAGTAGCAGGCAGTTGGCTAACCCACAGTTACCACTGTAAGTTTATTCCAAGTGGATGTCCAGGAATGCCTGCAGACTGGTGCTGCCATTTACTGACTGAAACAAACCCCAAGACTGCACTCTAGTTTTGTTGTTTCCTAGAACATTACAGCTGCACATCTTCCCAGCCCAAGTCAGAGTTAACTTCATCAGCTGTACAGAGATAAAAAAGAAAAGCCCTGCACTGCCTTAGCCTGTGAACGTGTCAGGCTCCATTTCATACATGCCCCGCAGCTTTTCAGACAGGCTTTCAGGTAGAAATTTATTTATAACAAACTGGCCCGATCAAAATACTATGTCCTTTGCTGGACTGTGTGGTGCCTTTTCAAATAATTCATTTCATGAGCATGCATGAACCCAAATTTTGAGTTTACAAATAAATAAAATGGTGCTCACCATTAGTTTTTATATATTTTACCATTTACTGAAATGCTGAAAGTAACTCAGTCCTGAATGAAGTTTGGGGGTGTTTAAATAAAAAATACTTGGAAATTGAAACCACATTTAAAATTGGCAAAACTATGCTTTGTTTTTGGAAGGGTCTTGCTTGTTTCTTCTCTTTACATCCCAATTATAAACTCTAGCCATATCTGAGGGTGTGGAATTAAGGAAACAGCTCATGACATCAGAGAAGAGAAAAAAAAGACATATTTTTAAAAAAGGAGAAAAAGCAGGTTTCAGAGTTGGCCACTCAGTTATAACAGTCAGTATAGAAACCATTTCATGAAAGGGCTGGCTTGGTGCAAAGCTTCAACACTCAGGAACACTGGTAACTGTTGGTAACTGCAGTATTTAGATCATTACTTTAAAAACCTCCAAAAGATATTGCAGAGAAACACACTTTTAGTTTTGCCTAACTATTTGATTATTTCAGTCAAGCTGCCCCTGTCAGCTGTATTTGCCTCTCTCAGGCATCCCAAACTTCTGCAGTACTAGGACAGCTCAAGTGTCAACGTGAAAGAACAAGCAGTTGTGCTTTCATTAAACTAAATCTAATGCTTCAGGTTAATGGCTACACTCATTAAAAAAGTTTTTAAGTAGAAAGTATAAAAAACAACCCCCCACACCTAGGAGGTGTTTCATGACAGTATGAAGAAATATAAAAAACCACTGAGCACAGCCTAAGCCAGTCCCAGGCTTGCTGCAGCAGGGCTTGTGCTGCTTGGAGGCAGCTGCAAAGGGTGTGATGGGCAAACAATATTCATGTGCTCCAGAGGAAGGCTCCCTGTGCTTTAAAGTGGTCACCTGGGCATCAATCCACACTTCCAACTCACTCTGGAGTCAGCCTGGGTTGCAAGCACTGCAGTAGGTTTCATGGTGACACAAATACAAGCTTTGCTACCTCTCACACACCAACCTCCAACTCAGCCCTGCAAACACAACATTCCATTTCATTGCTAGGACAGGTAAAGTTCACAGGTGCTGCAGAATTTTGAGGGCAGCCAGTCTAAGATAAAAACACATCACGAAGTTGGTCGTTAGCTGGATGTTGGCTTTCATATACATCTCCCCCACGTGAATAAAAAGGATACTGACTTCTGTAGTGGTGAACTGATCTCTGAGAAAATCCAGGTCTTCCTCTAGAAGATCGAGGTTTTTTGTGGCTGTTGACAAATTCTTCTCTAACAGAGCCTGAGCTTCATCAATATCATATTCAAGCATCACATTGGCCTAAAAAAGAAAGATTGATAAAAGCTCTTACTCTTGCATTTTAAGGACTAAGCCATGCTGAGCTTATTTTAGGCTGTTGTTCACAACTAATCATGTCAGCAGCAGACTGCCCTGCCAGGCCAAGACAACAAGATGCAGGACAGGCAATGTCAGAATCCACCTGAGGCCTCCACCCCTTCAGTAACTGAGTAATGGATCTCCCTAGTGACTCAAAGAAGTTCTCTTCCTACAGCTAAGCAAGGAGGGATTTCTTCCCCTGCGGATCACATTCAGCCTTTCAGGCATCAGCATCTCGTCCTCACTGTATCTGAAAAGTGAGAGACCTTACGTTTCTTAGCAGCACCTTTCAGGTGCCACACAACTCTGGAAACAGTTTTTGCTGGATTCAGGATAAACCTCAGGCTCTCTGTGTGGAACACTGACAAACAGCTGGCACTGTCAGCAACGCAAGAGCTCCTACAGGTGTTTAAAGATACAACAGCTAGAAAAGTCCTCTCTGGTGCTGCAGTGGTTTTTAATCCACACGTGGTTGTTTCAGTAAGAAGCTACCACAGGACGAGATAAAAGAGCAGTATCAGGTGAAAATGCTCCAGTGAAGCTTTGTCCCATTGAAGAAGCGTGCCCTGAGCAGGGGCACATTCTGTGACTGACAGGATCCCAGGCAAGGCTACACTCAGCTGCCAGAGCTGGATAAGCTGTTCTGTAAAGCAAGTGGAGGGCAGAGATACCCAGTAACAGTGACGTGCACAGCCCAACACAGACTGTAAGCAACAAGCAGGAGAAAGGCAGAAGGCCAAGAACACCTAAATAAAATGAACTGTTTGTGTGTGGTATTTCATTACAGCTTTTCAGTACGAACTGTCAATACGATGAACTTTCTCTGATGTTCTGTTAGAGAATAAACCTGGGATGCTCCATTAAAGTCAGTGTTTATGAATTCTGAAGACAGTCTCCTGAAAGCTACAGGTATCAGAAAATTTTTTTTCTTTTTATGATAGAAGTGGGAGGGGTTGGGAGCAACTGTCCAATTAGTCTGGATGCTTCACGTGTCGACAGTGTTTCTGTCCTAACCAAGAGGTTTTTGTTTGGCAGCCAGCACTGGGATTTAGGAACATCTGTGATTTAAAAGTCTCAAAATAAGCATCAGCAGGTTAATCTCCACATATAATGAAGCCTCTAAATACAAAATACCCCAACCTGATATTGCTTCAGTACTTAGGAATCTGGGATGTGAATGCTGATCCCGCCAGGCTTTAGTGCAAAGTCCACTCTAAATACTGGCAGATACCTGTGAGTAACAGAAATCCCATCTTTCCCTAAAAAGGTGCATGAAAAGGGAAAGCAAGATGCTGAATACAAATAACACAGAGAAGATTGGAAGCTACTTGCCAAACTAAGTTATTTTGCTGGGCACATTCCCATGCCAGGCAATGCTGGATGGTAATTTGAACCAAAAAGTGACAGAAATGGTAAGGGAAATACAAGCAAGCTTTTTGGAAAGAACAATCCAGCAAAAAGACAATTCTCTGAAGCCTCACTGTTCAGGAACCAAATAAAATAGAACAAGAAATCTTCCCTAACACACTGAAGTTGCCTGGCTAGATGTGCTCTGCTGCCAGGGCGCAGCTCCACCACGCACCCACCGAGAGAATCGTGCCCACTTACAACCAGGGGGGACAGCAACCAAAACTCTCTTTCACAAGCCTTTTGTAAGTTACTGAAACAGTTTCAGAGAAAGTTCCATTTTACTTACCCCCAACCACAAACAAACTTTATCTGTAGGAGGAACTGACGCTTTGCAGTAGAGATTATCTGCCAATAAAAATCTGGTTTCCATTGGATGTGTGGAATCCTTAAGACAAATGATAAAACTTACAATTGCTATTTTCACTGAAAACTTACGTCAAAGACAAAAAACTAAGAATAAAGAGCACACTTTTCTGCTTTTTGCCATTGATACAGTATTAACTTGGGTGGAATTCTACGTAACTTTACTGCAACATTAAAGTTAGAGCTCCAAAAATAATGCATTTTTAAAAGATAGATTTAAAAACAATACAGAAATCTCTATAAAGAATGGAGATGAAGTCAAAGCTTAGCTGCAATCCATACACTATTAAAAGTGAAGTTTGCATTACAAACATTAAACTTTTTTTGAACTAGCTTTCAAAAAGTACTACATACCTTTAAAAACAATTCTGTTATTTATAAAGGCATATTAAGTGTGCTCTCCAAAACATTTCTTGCAATGTGTTCTGTTAGGGTGGAAAGGTAGTTAGCTTTTCTCATACTCATTAGATATTCAAAATAGTTTACCTTTTTCTTCTGCATGTGTTTTAAAATTTCTAATGTCTGTTTAATTTCAGGAATCTGACTTTTTAGCCTGTGAATTAACAACAGTCATAATTTATTATTTTACAGAGACACAAAGTTTCCTAAACAAGTGATCAGTTTTATTATACAGTCCACCCTCCATTTTAAAACTTGCTAACAGCTTTTTCCAGGCTTACAAATGCAGGTGTAAAACAGGAAGGCACGGCATGTAAAGGCAGCTCAGCTCCAGCTTCACCTGCCCCTCGCAGCACCGAGGCTCGCTGGCTTTGGAAGCACAACGATCCACTCTGCTTTCACAACACACAGCAACAGTGACAGACCCCCTCCTACTAACACGGTACATTCTGCAGATTTGTCATCTCCCAGGGGAGAGGGAGCCCTCAGCAGAAATACAGGGAGAAACCTCTGCAGGTAAAACCAAACAAGAGCATTCCTGCTCAGCTTCATGGACTGTTCTGACAGACAGTGAGAGCCACAGGACCCTGCACTGCTCGAGCAAAAGCTCTCTAGAGCTGAGGGCATCCTCTCCCTGACAGCCCTGGCAGAGGGACTGGGATCCCCATGGCCTTCCTGGCCACTAGACTTATTACTTTAAAAAAATATAGAACTGTGCTAAACATTTCCCAGTTCTGCAAAAGTTATGACTTACCTCCTTTTCTTTTGAGCAAGATTAAGTTCCAAAAATTTATACTTCTGATACTGCTCATCCAACTTCTTAAGAACTACATCTGCTGTCTCATTTCCAGGCTGTTTCATAAAGGAATCTACATCTTCCTTTAAGGGGAGAAAGAAACCCTCAATGTTAGAAGAGTTTTATGGAAATCCTAGACACAGACATGCTATCATCTTACTGCAGCTACATCCAGGGGGAGTTTGAAATGTAAACAAACTTTTTTCTGGACTGGAGTACAACAGCATTTTGTTTCTTGTCTTAGTCACCTCTTCATTTCCCCCTCCCTGCTTTTATTTTGGTAGGGAACTAACAGATAGGTGCAAGGATTATTTCATAACCGTATTTGTGGGTCCATGGCTACTGGTGCTTTCAGTCCTGGCTGAGGTCAAGGGACACCTTACAGGGGTGGGTATCCACAGAGCATGGCTAGAGCTGCGTTTCCTACCTGTAACGCAGGGATAATGCTTCTCCGTGGCTAAACAGATTATGAGCTATTTAGGATAAAACTGATGAAGGAAAAGAGTCATGGCCTGATCAAGCATGTTGTAGCAGAGAAAGATGCAAAGGAGGGAAAGCTGAGGTATCTGCTCAGGCAGGCACTATGGAATTGAACAGCCTGGTTACAAAAGCTCCTTCCATAGTTAGCAGGAAGCCACAGAGAGATAAGGAACATAGAGAACAACTCCAGCCACTCCTACCATCCACTGGAAAAGCTGCCAAAGACAGGCCTGAGCCGGCAAGGATGTCAACCTTGGCATGTGCCTCCTTCAGAATCCTAGGAAGCAGTTCACCTGCCTGGGGACAATGTTCCCAGCCTCTGAAAGTTGCATCAGGCCACGGATCAACCACACGTTTCTGGCCTTGCCACCATTTACAGACGTAATTACAGATGGCCCCACTCCCTCACTGAGGTAATTCTTGTCTACACAGCTCAGTAAAACCTGATGGGAGCCCTACCACAGGCCTCTTCAGCTCCTCCTTTTGAACTTGGTGTCTCCATCCCAGAAGTTTCACAGAAAAAGACTGTAATATGTTACTAAAGTGATATCAGACACGGAGCTGCTCCCCCTCGTTATGATGCCTTAACTCTCTTGGCTAAAGAAACTTACTATGAAATTAGTGGATCTGGTAAGAAGTCCCTGCCTTCCTTATCATCAAGGAAATCTGTAGCAGAACACAAACTCCACAACCTGCAGCAGGCAGCACTGTCCAGGTGGTAGATCCAAACTCAAGAGACCACACCTCAGACTGCTTGAGAATGCCTTGAGCTACCTCACAGTCTAGGAAGCATTCCTGCCTCTAGATAAAGCTCACAGAGAAGCTTTCAACAAAGAAAGCAAGGATTAGGTTTGGGAAAGTGTTGTAGGAGTGAGGCCTGAGGATACTGTGAAATGGAACTCCCTCTTGTGGAAGCAGCTCTGCTCGTTGAAGTCACCCGGGGCAGAAAGCAGAAGTGGGTGGGCAGCAGCTCCCCCCACACCCTGCCTGGCACCCAGCTCTGCCTCAGCTCCCACGTGTCTGTGCACGGGGACAGGACACAGCCCACGTCCTCCTGAAACAAAGATGCCGAGAAGTGAATCCAGAAGTAAACCTAGGCCCCCTAGATACTGGTGATCTCCTTCCAGTACATAACGTCCCAGTTCAAGCTGGGCTCAGATTTATGCCCAAGGTTTTCCTGCTGGGGCTTCCAAGCCTGCTGGTCAGGCTCTTGTCCCACCTCCCCATCTGTGAGGCTGAGGCACAGCCACTTTAAGCTTGACCAGAACAGCTCTGAGGCACAGCTGGCTGTCAAAGCCATTAGGATCCCTGCTTTGTGGTGTATTCCACAACACCTCCACTGCAGAATCACCTCATAGGTTCTGCAAGGACCTGTCAAAACTCATCTCTTATCTTTTTATGAAGAAAATTCACCGGCAAAACACCATTTTGCAAACTTCAAGCCAAGCCACAGGAATGTTCTGCAGAAGCCCTGAAATGCAGCAGGATAGCACATTCCCACATGTCCCTACGGTTCTCTTCTGAGGGATGACCCAAATAAGAGCTGCAGGCACTCACTCCGCAGAGAGCTTCATCACCTGGGGGCATGTGCAGAGAACATGACAAGAGACAGGCGTTTGCAGACCTGCATCCTCACACCTGCTGAAGAAGGCAGAACAAAGAAGGCATTTTATTTGGAAAGGTCTGGGCAACAGCTCAAAACCACCAGAGCTGAAAGTTCTGTTCGGAGAGTTTGCTATCCAGTAAAACCCCGTGTCTTAACATTACTTACTCTGAGTGCTTAACATCATTTGAAACCTGGAGAGGGACAAGAATTCACAGATCAGTTGCCTCAGACAAGACATCAGCCATAAATCGTGTTAAGAGCCTCTACTGAACCAAGACACACAGAGAAAACATCTCTGAAGACAAGATTCACAGTAAGGCTGCCCATGCAGCACGTGGGGGGAGAAATGTCAAGCAAGCGATCAGCAAGTCTTTAAATGGTTTTGAAACAGAAACCTATTTTCTGAAGGAAAAAAGTTCTAGTAAAAGCTACCCTCAAGACAGCAGTATTTTCACTCTGCAGAGTGGAACACCATTACGACTCCTTAACATAGGCTTATTTGGAATAAAAGAAAGTCTATCTTAACATCTACATCCAAGTACTCTACGATCACCATCGAGGATCTCTTCTGCAGACACCCCTGTATTTGATCAGAGCATCTCTCAAGAAGGAGAATTAGGAAACTTCCACGACATTTAGATCCAGACACAAGGTGATGAAGAACTGAAGAGACGCACAGGACCAAGGCACAGCCCCAGAACTCTCAGAGCTGTGTGGTACAGCACGCAAGGTACTTCAGACACGGGTACTGAAAGGAAACAACAAGGAACCAAACACAACAGCTACAAAGGCAGCCCCCAGCATGGAATGAGGGATGTGACAGACGCCCTTAAGTGTTTGCTCGGGCTGGTCATCTCCTGTTTCCTGCAGGGTGGCCACCTGCACTGCAGAGTCAGCACAGACCACAGGTTCTCCTCTGTCAGGATCAGTGAGGTTTCACTGGGCAGCTGAAGACATGGCCCTTCCCTTTCACTTCCATCTGTGTTGGTCTCCCATGAGGCATGGAAGGAAGTCAGCTGGAAGCAGCAATGGTTTTCCAGCCCAGTTAGGATTTGCCAGATCCTAATAATTGTTAAAAACACCTTAAAGGAAAAGGAGGAACTGGATCACTGAAAGAAAATGCACTGCACCTGTCTGGTCAGGCCCTATGCCCAGCCAAGACACATCAGCAGTACAAGCACTACATCCAGAAACACCAAAATGCAAGTCAAACCAATTTATTTCTATAAAGGCATTTGTATCAGATGGGGCAGACATCCAGCACTTCCTGAGATCACCAAGGCAGCCAGGTTCGGCCACTCTGATCAATAGGTATTGATCAAAGGAAATAAAAAAGCAATCAAGACAGTGTACCAAGAGTGAGCTCAGAGCTGAAAGTGATTGTGAGATTATGTCACTGCATAAGCCAATGATTCCTTTTCAACCACTCAACAGAATCACCAAATGCTTGGTACATCAGTTTTTAAAGTCGGATAAACAAGTTCTGCCTGTTTTCCAGAAGACACACATTTGCTGGTTTTCAAGAAGAAGAACACATGGGCGCTTATGAAGAGTGAATCTTCTCAGCAGTCTAAAACTGGATGAAGAGAGGAGGATGTATGGAAAGGTGCTTGGGGCACGGCAGGTTATCGCTGGAACAGGAGCGCAAGGCGTGCCCCGTGCAGCGTGTGCCAGGAGGGCTCTCACAAAACGCTGCTCACTGCCCTGAGTCGGGCACAGCAATAACACGATACCGATTAACGCGGGGAGCTGAGCTTCCTATAGGGTGCATAATGCTCATAACGCCAGGTCGGGATCGAAACGGGGCAACTCACCCGCGAAAGGCCCAGGACCGAGGCCGTGAAGGGCCTACGCCATCCGCGCCCCTCGGGCACCGCCCGCCCGCCCGCGACTC
This sequence comes from Mohoua ochrocephala, assembly GCA_013398855.1. NCBI lineage: Eukaryota > Metazoa > Chordata > Aves > Passeriformes > Acanthizidae > Mohoua > Mohoua ochrocephala. The sequence goes on along the minus strand of VZTA01005534.1, from coordinate 30,746 downwards.
CGCCGAGATGCCGCCTCACGGTGGCCGGGCCCGGCTGGCGGAGCACAGCCCCCACTCCTCGGCCCTGCTCCCCAGGAACGCCGCCTCGGGGTTGCCCAGCCCCGCTCGCCGGCCCCGCTCACCACAAACGCCGCCTCCGGGATG
>VZTA01005534.1:0-30313 GCA_013398855.1 Mohoua ochrocephala | reverse complement strand
CGGGCGGGAAGGACGGGAGAGGGGTGTCCCTGATCCCAGCCCCTGCTTCTGCCTGCGGAGGGAGCGCCGTTGTTTCTATAGACGGCCGCTCTGGCTTTCCCTTAGCGCAGACCTTGTCGAACAAACCAAATACAGCAAAGAGGAGCAGTGCCTTTACCAATTTACAATAAGCATTTCTAAAGGATCAGCAATAATGCCTGCCCTGTATTTACGTGCACGAACTTGCCCTTGCCCGTGCAGTCAGCTCAGTGAGTGACTGCCGCTCCTGGGAGCGTGACAGCGCCAGGCCGAGCCCCTGGGCACACAGCTCATTGCTGCTGCCCGGCGCTTCAGCACTGACACGGAAGTGTGACAGAACACAAATGAGTGTATTAAGTACTCCAAGCTCACCAAGTGAAAACAGATCTCTGCAACCTAAAGAAACAAAAATACAGTTATTAAAACCAGCGTTTTCTAATTTAGAAACAAGGAGCACCTGCAGCAGCCACACTTCCTAAGCCTGTCCCAGGCCCTCCGCACTCTGCTGGAATGATGATGGATGGGGATTGAGTCCAGCTCTAGGCAAACTCAACCACAACTCACAGTCTCCGTGGAGCCTTCTCTTCGCCAATGTAAACACAAAGGAGTAACAAGCCCATCAAGCACCCTAATTCAGCCATTGCAATCAGCATTAGAGAAAGCCTTAAGCCTGAGAACACAAAAAATGATCACATACACACACACCTTGCATATGCCAAAGTTTATTTTTTTCCAAAACTTGTTTCATCAAATAATTGGATATGAGCAGTTTTTTAAAAAATGAACAATTTGCGTATTAACAAATTGTGAAGTTCCACAATTAAAATATCAACACAGCCAGTCTTGTGCTTAGGCTTCTTTTTAAAAAAATTATTCACAGAACATAAACCCTTAGATTTTTTTTTTTCCGGTTTGTGGCTAGTGTATTTTTCACACATTCTATATTCTTATAAAATGAAGGAACTCACATAAAGAAACAGCTGTACAAGAATACATCTGAAAAAAAGCAACCTAAATTATCATAGCTCCTTTTAAATAAATATCCAATAAAAGGCACAAACCTGTTATGGGGGAAAACATAACATACAAAACAAGACCTATTAAATAAATAAAGTGTGGATTGGGGTGAGGGAAATCTGTTCCAGCACCTATTTTGTCATTGCTCCAAGATGAAATTCCAGCCAAACATTTGGTAAAGGATTAAGCTTAATCACAAGGATACACATCTGAGATATACTGAAAGATTTGACGTTACAATTCCTGTTGTAACTGTACCAGTTACTACAATCTCTTTAAATAAATGATCATGAGAGTCTGCATAAAGTAGTGATGCAGCGATGTACAGATCAATGACAAGTCAGACACATCTTCAGAGACATAGCAACAGGTTTTCTATAGTCCTAGCTATCAGTAATGTATAAATGATAACATGTACAGTTTCCATTGCTCAAAAATATAATCTTTTAAATGGAAATAAATGACTGATACAGTGCCTTTAGATGTTATCCTTACAATACAAACTACCCCAAACAAAGTTTTCCTTTTTATGTACAAATTAAGCACCGATCCACAGTGCATACTATTCTAATTGTAACCCCCCCCTCCCTGCCACACATCAAAAAATCCAGCTGGGGATAGATACACCCTGTATTCAATCTTGTAGTCAGAAGTTCTGTTGTTGTTACTTTTGTGTGTGTGGTTTTTGCTGTTGGTTTTGTTTTTTTCTTAAACAAAAGTCCATTTGTTATTTTTACCTACAAATATTCCACCACTATGTGCACAGAACTGAGATTTTTCTAGTACACATGTCCAAAATTTATTTAAAAAAAAAAATCAGTAACTTCTCGGAGGCAAAGTCAAACTATATCTAGAGAATCGTAGAAAACCCCAGTTATTTAGAGAGGTACACGTTCAAGTCCAAGAGGCCTCACACAATCCACCTCTCCAAAGTCCCTCAGAAGTTATCCTACGGTGTATTCCATGAGAGAGAGCCTGCCTGCAGCAGCACCAAGTCCCAACAGTGAGGCTCAAGTGACCCACTCAAGTACAATAATGCAAAGCGTACAGCACACATCAAAGTCTTCCTCCTTGTTCAGACAAACACGGAGAGACATCTTAGTTATGAGCTTCCTGAAGTATTCAGAACAAGATTCTGATCCAACGAGTTGGAAGGAAAGTCACATTTATATACATCTCTCGTCACCCATCACAACTGCTATTCCCAGCTCCTGTGGGCTGGATACAGTCACCCTCAAGAACAACCTTGGTGTTCAAAGTGGGGGATTTTGTTGAGAATAAGTTCTGAGCCATAAAAGCCTTGACAGCATCCTAAGTCCTTGGTTTTTACTTCTCCTGTATGTTATTCAAACATATACTCTGCCATTTTACGTGTTCCAATACATGCACAAGGAAGAGGCGGGCAAAACCCAGTCCTGTGCACTCGTGTGCAGAGAGAAGGTGCAAAGCGATCTTCGCTTCACAAGGATCAAGCTGAAAGCTGTGTTTCAAAGCATCAAAAGAAGGTAGGTTATAAAGGTTTTAAAACATACTTTGTGGCTGTTTCTCCTTTTTTAATACTAATTAAGTTGGTATCAGACAGCTTTGCTACAAGAAAGCAGACCAAAAGAACCATTGAAAGATCCAGAGCAAATCAGAAGTAGTGCAAACTATTATCCAGTACTAAATCCATTTCTGAGCCAAGTATCTTCCAGGTATTGACAATGCTCTGCAATAAAGTTATAACAATATATACTGCTTGCCAGGCATTTATTTGCATATTTTATTAAAATAATGAATTATTACTTATACAACTCAATATAAGAAAGAGACCTAACAGCTTACAGTGCTAGGAACTGCCTGCTTGTAGCACTCTCTCCTCTGCCATTAATGCCCAGACATTTAAAATCACATGGACTGGTCTACTTGAACACAGGACTTTTGACTGCTAAATAAATCTATGGAATTCACTATTTCTTAAATGAACAGTCCCCTCAACACAACGACCCATTCTAAATGGCATCTATTCCCTCATCATGTGGAGGGCAACTATAGGCACTGAAGAACTCATTGGCTTAAAACTGTACAATTGTTCAACCCAATAAAGGTGGATTAAAGCTTGAAGCCCTTTGTAACTCAAACTTGAACATTAAACTGCCATACACTGGTCCAAATTCTTTCAAAAAATCAATACGCATCAAGGAACACTGAGTTTTAAATTTCTGCAAGGCTTCATTTTCCAGGAAATGAGCAGTTACAGATTTCAAGGGTTGAGGAGTGGAGTTCTATTGTTTCTTTTGTATTGATTCATTTGGCAAAATATTTACCATAGAGTTAAGAAATACTACTTTTGCACTCTTTGGACAGAATGAAGTATTTGGAAAAAGAGAAGGGTTGTTCTCGTTGTGAGGAATGTGCTTCATTTAGAAGTTCTCTACAGGAGGGTTTGACAAGATTCTCAGGCCTATCTGCATTGATGGTGAGAGTCAGGTATTTCTGAAATTACAGACTCCCCAAAGGATAAAAGACATACTACTCTGGAGGTCTATTTATTGTAACAATAGAAAACTCAGCTTTAATATTAATCATTATTAGTAATAATTTTACAGGAAAGCTTTTCATTGCATTTTGCCGCAAAACTTCTGGAGGAAAAGTTGCTCCCACGTCTATCTACTTAATTATAACTACTGGGATTTTTTTAATGCTATCACTTTTTATCAGACAGTGAAAAATACAAGATAAGGCATTTTCATAGCCAATTTCAGTTCTGGAGGAAGATTCTTAAATACAAAATATGTGCCAGAAGTCTGTACACATCTGACCCATTGTGAACAGCATTCTTCAACATAAATTAGTTGACTTTAAAGATTTTCCTCTCAAAAAGACTCCAGATTTCTTAACGTAGCATTTTAGCCTTGAAATTACTACAGAAGAAAAAGATTACTGCAGCATCAAAGAAACAATTATCTAAAAGTTTACACGTATTTACACATTTAAAAATAATTCTTTTTATATGGTTTACAACTAGGTTCTTATTTCAAAAAAGAAACACAAGCTATTCTCTACAGCTGGATCATTTCAAAATAGTTGCCAGTTCACAAGTGTCAGCATGATTGCAAGGTTTGAGTCTTTTGACCTAATGGACTTTAGAAAGAAGAATTGGCTCTCTTGCCTCTGTTGCAGTTATCAACAAGACTCCCAAACTGCTCCCGGGTGCTGTGGCTGGGGCAGCGACGGCCACTGGCTCCCAGGGCTGCTCTTCCCCGAGCCCATGGGGGGAGAGGCCACCTCAGAGAAGGTGCCCGTGGAAGGGCAGCTGCTGGCACCTGCTGAAGGCTGTGTGAGCTGTTCTGTAACACACTCATTGCCCCTGCTCCATCACAGACTGGCAGCCTTGCAGCTGCTGGCTCTTTTTCCTTAGCACTGTAATACTGACATACCAATGGAGCCATTTATTATTTTTACTAGAGCTAGCTATCTATGTAATATGTGTCTTGTTGATTCACAGCATTTCAAACTCACATTATAAAGTTTGCAAATTACTATAAGCTATTCTAATGTGAAAAAGCTGTCTGATTTCACACAATATTGGCCTTATGACAATGCAAGCATTGCTCTATCAGAGTATTTATTAGAGCACATAAAATTTTTATTGCTCAATTTGATTTGTGTTGTGTCTTGGTTACAACAGCCACAGAATTTATGGACAAAATAAATAGTTTTGACATCCTCAGTCAACTCCTAAGGTAATCCACTGATGATTAAGGTTGTAGAGCAATCATGTAACCTTCTCCTTGATTTTGAAGATGATAATCCAGCTTGCACCTCCTGAGTCAACCTCAATAAAAATACCTTTTCTGCTGAGCAGTTTAAAAAAAATCAGGGAACAAACATGACTTCACATTGCAGTGACTGTTATAAACAAGAATCTCTAAAGCATTGCAGTTCAAAATAATATTGTATTATACAGGGAATAAGCAGTTGCCCTGTTCAGGAATACATCATGGAAAGATTGAATTTCAGTCTTTTCTTTTTTTACCAGTATTTGGTTGTTCTCACATCTTGTTGCTTTGGTGGCTCTACATAAACTGTATCTGTGAAACAAAGATTACATATTAATGCCACTTACATAACAAATGGTTTCCCAGTGTTTTAGAATAATGAATCTATTTGACTGCCTTGTTACTTATAAGTTAAGTCTGTAGGCTTTGGCACTTTAAAAAAAACCCCAAAGAATATTAAGACTAAGGTATTTGGATGACAGGAATACAGTTTCTCCCGTGTGAACGATCTCTTGTCCATGCCTTTTTCAATCCCCCATCACCCGATCCTTCAGGAAACTTCCAGCACTGGTCTGGTCAGTATGACTAAACCAAGTATCCAGCTAATATCATAGGGAGACTAAAACCTACATACCTTCACCACTCCTGTTTACTTAATATTGAAACAGTGAGAGCTAAAAATCTGATTTTTACTTTCTTCCTTGCTTCCTGCAATTTCATCATCTGAATTTGCCTCCTCACCAGCAAAAAGCTCCTGCCCCTGACTGAGGAACCCCTCACTTTCACGTGCAGCAATACACCAGCAGCCACTTATGAAGCATTTGGTTGTGTTTACCAAGACTGAACTTTCAATGTCATCACAAGATTAAAGAGCACCGTTCACCTGAGTTTCAGAAACAGGTGCAAAAGGATTTGTTGGCCTTAGACCAGGCTGTGTATACATCATTGACTGGGGTGCCATCAAAGGAGCAGCTCCAACCTGAGGAGGTACCTGTAAGAACAAAAACCCACAAAACAAATATATAAAATTCAAACTACTTCCAGAAAATACAGCTTTTTGCATTTTAAGTATAGTAGAAAATAAACATATAGGTACACACAGAGTGAATGAAGCCAAAGCTTTTAAAAACCTCTGCTATATAAACCTCAGAGTCATCTCTTTCAATGCAGTACAGTACCAGATTTCACACACTATTGCCAATACATCTAATTTGAAGGATGATATGAACATCATAACGCATGACATGAAACCTACTGGTAGAGACAACTCAGTTTTCAGGAATACAAATCAAAGCACGTTTCTTACCATTCCATATACAGGCACTTGAGGTGTGGTCAATGGGTATGTGATAGGAGCAGGTACCTTTAATCAAGAAAAATTTAATGTATTTTAGAGAAACTCACGCATACTTAGTAATACATATAAAACTTTGAAAACCACATATTTTTCAGTACTTAAAATGTACCAATGTATTTACAAGAAATTGACTTACATATCCAGGATAGTGTACTCCATTCTGGCATAGCAGATAAAGGATAAGATAGAAAATTATTTAATAGGTATTCATGCTGGAAATTCTAACTAAGGGATGGATTCAAGTCCAGTACTGTAACAGTCTGTAACTATGCTCAACTCATTTATTAAAACAATTAAAGTGTGAGGAAAAAAAAGTGCAAGGACAGTAACATCAGTATTTATGCTCAGAAAGCTACCACTAGTACGACTTACAGCAAAATTAGAAATTTTACTACACTTAGCCAGATTTGAGCATATTGCTTGCACAAGCAGGCGTGTGAGAAGCTTTTAGAGGGCATGGCATGCAATGCTCCTTCTTCCTCCCATTATGTGAGAAGGGCATAGAAAAAAGCCAAGAAAGCCAGTGACCATTCAGCTTGAGAAGCGAATAGCAACAGATGTTCAGTCAGGTCAGTGTTGCCAACATACTAACAACTGATGTCAGCAACACATCACAATATGAAAAAAGGAAAATGAAGAGCATTTTAAGCCAGAAATACCTTCTATCAGGTTATGTTCACAGGCACAGTGATGCATGTGCTTCACAAGGCCATGCTTTGTTAAGCAGTGCTAATTACACTGAAACCCAAGTGCTGATGAAACACTTGGCAATAGGATAGGAGGCAGTGGTACATGAATTGGAGGGTTGGTTCTGAGTGCCAGAGGCCCAGCCAGGACACTGAGACCTTTGCAGTTCTGGGGCACAGATTTTAAAGAGGCTCAGAGCTGAGCCAGATCGTCACATCATTAATTGCTGGGAGCTCCAGGCAAATGCGTGAGCAGACACCTGGCATAAAACACTCAAATGCTTAGACCTGATGAACACATGAAATAAAAACATAACTTTAAATTCACAGTGATCAATGGGTGCTAAGGTACCCTCTATGTTCCAGAAATAAGAATGCATCAGCACTCTAACAACACATTCTAGAGCACCTATAAGGGATAAAGAGATCGTATGGTCTCAAAAAATCTTACATAAGAGTACAATACAACTGTGCTCTCTCAACAAATTTTTTAGTCTCATTTTTGAGTCCAATACTGGATTTAATACTGTATTCAACTTTTCTAATTCTGAATGAGCACAGTCATGTAAGACAAGGAAAATAAGCATCAGAGGCAAAACTCTTCTTATTGCAAAATTAAGTCAGACAGCAGTCCAAAATTCACAGCAAATCTGGTAATTATGCTAGTTGTACATATAACTGAGATGAACATTCTACTTCCCTCTAAGACAGCTATATTTTAGAAGTGATTCATATTTGTATGAATATATTATGAATACAACACACTTGAAAAATCTCTTTTAAAAGCATAGAAAAGTCAGTTGCCTACAAATATCCCTCCTAAAAATGAAAATTCTTCATTTAAATAACGATAAAAGATACACTTAACATTTTGTACTGTGTTAAGAACATGAAGTTGCTGTTGAGCATTATCAAAAGTCTGAAGTGCTGCCTGACCTCATTATTAAGGTGCCTTGCAGGGGTTGCAGCAGTTTTTCATGATAAAACTGAAAAAAGAGCAAAGACTGGAAGGAACAGCAGTTTTGCCCTTAAAACACATTCTCAGGATTCTTAAAGGTGGATGTTTGTGTGCATATGTGCGTGGGAGGGGGAGTGGGAGCATCTCAAACATGCACATCAGGAATTTTCTGGACTGGGATCATTTCTTTCAATCCAAAAAGAATGTATGAACTGAGACAGGTAATTAGCCTTTCACCGAGACATAAGTCCTCAATGGACAAGTTTTACAGTGAGGGGAAATAAAGCATACTGAAATCTCTACCTCATTCAGTGTGATCCTATGAGCACTCTCTGCTACCCCCAGTCTTGTATCAAATGCCTTTGCTGTTCTTTATAAATTAACTCAAGCAGAGAAGCAGCATTTGCTAGGATGAGGTGTGACTGCACAGCACAGAAATTACCATGTGTGGAATAGTGGGTAAGGGAGTCGGGTTCCACGTGGTCGATGTGCTTGTTTTTGCTTGCCAGTTTGTTCCACCAGTAAGTTTTTTCTCTGTCGGCTGAGACCACTGCATATCTGATCTAAAATGAAACCATGGTGTTAGTTTTGATGGAGGTGCAACAGCTGGAGTAAAACAACATAACAGGAAACCAAAACATGCCTTAATGCATGCACACAGCTGACATCTGAAGAAACACTCGGGATTTCAGTAATTGCTTATGTATCTGTTCTCCAGTAAGTGTGAAGTCTGGGGGTTCTGTTTATGTTAAAAGTGAACTATCAGTACTGCAGTGTACAATATAATAACTGGAGTTTGATGGAACTTTTATAGTGTTTCGTTAAAATACGTCAATAAAAATGCAGCAATTGCAAAACTAACTAAAGTGAGCTACTTCAAAAGTGAAGGTTGGCTGCGTTACGGTGTCTGACCACAAACGCACTGTTCCAATGCACTTCTCAATTATTTCAGATTATTTCAAGAGTTGAGATTCTTGCCATGTTAGTGCCAGAGACTATCAAATAGTCATGGGAGAATATTCTAAGTACATATATGCACTTACTTTTTGGATGGAGTTCCTCCAAAGCCGAGATCTGTGGGGGAAAAGAAACAGACAAAATCCTTAAGCATTTTAATTTGGGAGGGGAAAAAAAGCTTGTTTTACTTTCAGTAACAAGTGGGAAGGTTAATTTTAAAAGCTTCACACTTACTTCCTACTAGATTAGCAAGTGAAGAATCAAGGTCATTTGCCAAAATTTTTCCACTTTGCTGGCTGGATGCAGTGGCTCTTTGACTTTGTGGTGGTACTGTGGGTTGCAATACATCATCTAGAAAGTTAAAACCTAAACAAAGGAAATAAAAGCAACTGTTAACAAAATGGTTACATTGCATTTAATAAACGACATCCATAGGCCAGGGAGGCATTTTCTTTATAGAACACTAATTTGAGCATTTATATGTGAAGGTTCAACGTGATGAAAGTATTTAAGACTTTGACAGAAGCACAGTTTAACTTATTTTTCATGGAATACTATATTGTACCTACTAATCTAAAAGAATCTTTAACTGTACTTCAACAATACTTTGCCACACAGAAGAGAAAGACTAACTCAGGTATTCTTCAAGCAACACACACAACCAGTTCTGCACTTCTGCAAGTGCTCTGCCTCTCAGTGGAGTCAGAGGGAAGTCATTATCATGCACCAAGAGAACGCAGAGGAGACAAATGAACAGGAGCTTACCCGTTAGCAGACATCCAGTGGGCCACGGTCAAAGTTCGTTCCCCCAGAGAGAGAGGAAACAGTTATTACAGAGAATGAAATCAGTCAAAGCTAATTTTAAAGTAAGTAACTACAACTGAACTGATTGCCTCTTATCAGCCCATAATCACCTTGCAAATATATTAAGTTATTAAATTTTCAACTTGCAATAGCAATTATGCTAAATTGTTAAGCAACTGTTGCCTGTAGGGTATAAATTAGTCATAAGGCAGTTTTTACCACTTGCAGTTCTGTATTCTGGTGCTGCAGATTTTCCTCCAAAAACAGCATCAAAGTCCACATTAATTGTTGAAGTGGTGGTACTCGGAGGAGCTGAATGAAGAGGAAAACCTGAAAAAGAAAGTTGAGTAATGAAATACACCCGTGAAGTAATATCACTCATTCCAGTGAAACCAGAAAGTTTTAAAAAACCAAAAAAATCAAATTACCATCAACAGTCACAGGATGATACACAGAAGCATATGTTGGTTTATGACCACTAAAGTCATCTTTGCAAAAAGAGAGAAGAAAAGAAGATCAGTTTTAAAGAGAAAAAGGAAGAGGGAACCCAACAATTAAGTGTGCAGTTAAAAATTAAGAATTTTTACTATTATAAAAAGGTTTTTTTATTTTACAGATTTGAAAACTCCTGCATTCCCCATTAAAAAAGAGAAAGGAGGTGGCAGTTTGAAAGAAATCAGCAGATTTCAGCAACACTGCAAGTCTTAGGATGTCTAGTCTGGGCAAGCAGAACAAAGTAATAATTTATTTCAACTATTGAAATAAACATTTAAGGAAACATATAATTTACTACACCTGGAATTAATGCACCACTTTCACTTGTTGATATAAAATGAAGATTGGCCCAAACCACAAAAAGATTACATGGCCCACTTTATTAGCATTATTATCTCCAGTTGCAAATAAATTACATGGGATTTGGTTTTTTTTTACCACTAAACAGTTCCACTGTTTGTTTGGAGGAAAAAGAAGAATTGATGAAAGGGGTGGCAGATTTTACAGCTTCTTCAACTGGCTTCATGTCAAAGATGTCCAGATGAGGTGGAGAACCAACACAACCATTTGAAGACGAGAAAGGACCTTTCAGACGCAGAAGTGAAGGAAAGAATACAGAGTACAAATAATGGAAAACAGACTGAAATGACTGAATATGAGAATCTCTAGACAAAGTCGAATTGTAAAGATTCCACCTAATGGTCAGCCCATTTAGATACAATTTTTTAGTTTCAGATAAAAATCCTAACAGCTCTCTACTTAGGGAAAATATTTCTAGTATTGACATCGGGTGGGAGGGGGAGAATGACAGAACATATATCAAAGAATTAGATACCACATTTTTGGCTTCAGTGATCTACCTTTTAAATAGCATATAAGACTATCCATTCCACCTATTAAAACACTAACATTTACCACGGTGTTAACATTGCCTTCTTCTGGCATTTAAACCATTTCTTTGACATCTAATCTGACCTTTCTTTGGAAGGATGGGTGAAGAAACTGGACTCCACAGCTCTTTCACAAGAACTCTGAAGTTACTAACACACTTTAAATGAGAAGTATATTAAATATTGCTTAATTAAATGGAAATACTAGTCCAGGATCTTTTCAGTTACACCTGCTTAGGTTTTATTTCCCAGTATTTTTCAACTTTGATCTTTAGTTACATTTCTTCTCCCTGTCCCCTTTACTGAACAGTTCCGCTCCTTTGTTCCATCAACACTAATGCTGCGTTCATGAAAGTTTGTCAGAGTTTTCAGATGATTTCCTTCATATTTTGTCTTGAATGTTTGGATGCAAAATAGTTAAGGCTTAAGATGCAGATTCAATTAAGTATGAACCTTGTATTCTAAGAATTCCCTTATCATTTAGACAGTCAAATCAAGGTATGAGCTCACCTCCCCAAGCACTGCTTGCTGATGTTGATATAGCTGGAGTACTTTGCACAGTTGGAACAAATGCAGGCTGAAGATCAAAAAGATCACTAGAAAGGTTGGGCATGCTGAATAAGAAATGAGAGAGAGAGAGAAATATGAAGATATGTAACAGGCATTGTATTCTTGCTTTTATGAACACTCGTACCAATCTCATTTTCTCTTACTCGCTAGCAGCCCATCAAAAACAGTGGTACAACAAACGGGTAATTAAGCACTTACTGACAAAATTCCTGTGGGTACACCAAGAAAGCATCAGCAAAAGGTACCTGAGACGTAACTAGGATCAGAGTTTTGCTGTTAATTGTGGAGCTACAGGCCAGTGCTGTAATTTCTGCTTCTTTCAGAAAGCAAAGTATCTCTCACCTATTTGTTGTGGGTGCTGGTGCAGAAAAGAGGTCAACAGCTACAGTGGTATTCACACTTTTTCCTGATAGAGTGCTTGGGGATGCTGATGTGGAAGTGGAATTTGATACTACAGAGATCTCTCTTAATCGCTGCTCCTGAAAAATGAGACAGTTGGCATTTTAGTCTTACTAGTTTATTAACATTTCAGTCCTGGACACCTCTTCCAGGAAGAAAAATTTAATTACGGTCTTAATAAATAAAACTTTCTTCTGTAAAGTCTTAAAACCAGAAAAATAACTGAAATTAGAGATAAGAGTATTTGTTTTAACAAAGCATGTAAAAATCAAGGTGAGACTTGATGTTTTAAATAATTATCTTTTAATCCATAACTGCCTAGACATAAATCACTTCTAGTGAAGCTACACATTCCAGGCTCCCTCCAGAGTCACTCAGAGAAACAGCCCAATGGACCTTGGTTCTGGAAGACTCATCTCCCTACTTTATGAGTCTCATCATGGTTCAATTGAGACGTTCAGAAACCGGTGTGCCAATGTGCATCCAAATAATAAGACAGCAACATAACAACCTTGTTTACATTCATTTCAGGTTTACATCCCTCACTACTTCTAGATACGTCCGCTGCATTTTTACAGCACTGGTCAAAGCATGGGTGTATGTTTTACACAGCTCACATGATGCCAGGATGATTTTTTGCCTTTTTATATACCCCTTTATATAGCTTTTATATATCCTTAGTGCTTTTAGCCCACACACTTGTAATTCCCTCAGTCTGATACCCCGTGTCCTGTTAAGCCAGGAGACCAAACATCCTGGAAGCCACTTCCAAGGGTCAGAAAGCCCCAGACACCAAGGTCCTCTCTAGAACACATTCTGGAAACTGAGACAGGCCCATCCAGGGGGGAGACTCCTCAGAATGGGGGATTCATTCAAGTCTCTCATTGGGGAATCTTTGATAGATGTGCTCATTTGCAAGGCCTGTGAGTTGTACACACGATCTGTCGGGGGTGTGCATTCCGGTGGGGGCATCCCGGGGTGTGCATTCCTGGGGCACTTCGGCACACTCCACTGGGACAGTGTGGTGCACCAAGGATCCTAAATAAACACCGAGGTAAAAACCCCTTTTCCCTTTAACCGTGTCTGGCTCTCAATTTTAAGACCAGGAAAAGGTAATAACATTCGTCACATAGAACAGAGTGACCTTGCAAGCTTCCTCACCATACAATATTTTATCCAGTTACAAAAAATCTTGGAATACAAAACTTGTTAAAAACATTGTACCTTAAGTGCCTGCAGTCTAACTTGTTCCTCCTCCAGTGCCTGCTGCTTTTCTTTCTCATCCATCCGGCTGAATGACATTCCTGTATTGGCAAGTGTGGAAACAGCACTGGATAGGGCACTGGCTCTAAAAACAGCAATAATTTAAAAAACATTATTAAAAAAACCACGGTCAGGTATACATCACTTACAGTTTAATCATCAAGTGCCTTATCTAGTCATGTGTCATCTTCCTCCCCAGTCACTTCTTCCCTTACTCTCTGGTACATAAGAGCAGACACCCCAAAAACAATTTGGTGACAAAGAGGCACGAGTACACAGAGTGACTTCCTCAAGTTTCAGCGGGTAGGAACTGGAAAATGTGGAACATAGCAATTGCCTTTTCTCTTTAAAGTTATCTAGACTAGACTGGAATGCTATTCAAATGGCGGAGGCGCAGAAAGCTTGTTTGTACACTATGTAACAGCAAAGAAAGCACAGCAGTTATTGCCTACTTATTATACACATGAACAGAATATTGTGGCAGTGAATTCTTAGATTCTTAAAAAAAAAAAATCTGAAGAGAAAGACAGCAAACTGGGAAAGTAGCTCAGCCTGTACATTTATCAATATTTACCAAGCTTCCGTGGGAGAATGTCTATGCCAAAAGAGATCTCTCATTATTCAGTCAGAAGTATTTTCATACATCCTGATACTGTACTTGACAGAAAGAATAACTCAATTTCTTTCAGCACAACACATCTCAGCTAATTTGGCTGTTCTGAGGAGGGACTGAAGAACTTTTATGAGAAGGCTACGATAAATTCATGGTCTGAGAGGTAGACCATAAATATATGAAGATAAACAATAACGATTCAGATAAATACCATCCTGTCTTGGGTAAGAAGAGTATCAAAATCCAAACACCTTATAAATCTTACAAGTCAAAGGACTTTAAACAAGTAAAAGTTTAAAAGAATAATATACAAGGTCTCAGCTCAGTGGTTTATTACAGCATAATCAGAAGTCTGTCTGAGACATAGGCAGACAAACCTACACTTCAAATGTGGCTAAGCTATCAGACTACTACTCACTAGATATTTCATTTATATTTCTAGGAAGATACATTCAGAAGTGAATAAAAATCAAGAACACCACACGACTGAATTCTGAAAATTGTTAGAATGACAATGACAAATCTTAAGTACAGGCATTGTTGTAATTCACTGGGTGCTCACCTGCTGGCAGCAGAGACTTCCTTTGTTTTCTTTCCCTCCACAGAAGCCAAATGCTGTTCCAGTGCCTCAAGCAAGCTGCTGGGTGCCTAAAATTGAGAGTATTTATAAAACACTGCTTCTATCAACACATCATTGTTTAGTACACAGATTAGTTCTCTCACCAACTAAAACCAACAAAAACTCACATATCAGTAATTGTGCCTTTGGGTTTTGCTGCCATCCTACACACACAAATCCCATCTACTCAGTAGCAGTTATTTAAAAGGAGTGGGACCACAGAGACATGAAGGAAGGATTCCCCCAGAGAGGCTCTGCTTCTGTGCATGCAAGTTAGATTCTTGGTTTTGGCAACAGTATTTGCTATGTTAGAATTAACTGAATAACCAGAGATGATTAAGCACTACTCCCTTAAACTCAGAGAAGTCCCAAAACAAAGACCTGGCATTTTTTATCCACTTTCCTAAGTAACAACAAAAACCCAATCACTCTCCATTCAAGTATTTACAGTCAAAGGCTTGCAGTAGAAACGCCTGACAGCAGCAGGATGTTAGGTTTGATAAAACAGGGAATCAAATTCGATCTGATCCCAAGGACACTACTGCAGACTGAGCAGCTATTCAACATGTAACTTTACAATAAACCAACTCTATTACTCTAAGTGAAATAAATCCTAAATTTAGATGAAGGGAATGTACCTCTAAAACTTAAATCTATTTGCCAGCTCAGTCCTCCTCACCTGGCAGGGTTTCAGAGACATTAAGCCTCTCTTACCACTTGCCAACTTTCAGCAGGTAGAACAGATATGACAGGCATTGTTTGGAGGAAAAACAAACTTGCCCTTGCTAGCCCTTCTGTACAAAAAGCTAGAACAAGGCATTTCCTGGAAAGAGGAAAAATATTTACACAAGGCTTTGGCAAGCTCCCCTTTGAAATACCGAGCACAATTCTAGCTTCCCACTTTCATTGAAGGCCAATTCAAGCTGGATGAATCAAGAAAAAAAAAAAGGCAATTAGAATAATCCTATAAAACTGCTTGTCTTAAAATGAAGACCTGAGCTTGTATTTCTTAAGCAGAGCGAGGTAAGCTAAGACAGACAGTGTAGTTACCTCAACAACAGGTCATGAATAAATTCAGTGTTCGACCCAGATAGCTAAACCACAACGGGGACATTTTGAAACACCCTTTTGGAAAGGTACCAGGGACAAAAAAATCCAAACCAAACAAAAACACCCAAAAACCAACCAACCAACAAAAAAACAACAACCAAAAAACCAAAACCAAAAAAAAAACCCAACCAACCAAACTTCCCCATACTTTTACCTTCTAGGAGGCACAATAGCTTGCAAAAGGCATTGCACAGCACAGCTACTTAGATAATCTTAGTAACAGGAGACTCTGCTGTAATTCCAGAAAGCTTTTCTTAGTCTTTTTTTTCTCCCAAAGCCACTCAAACTTTTTTGTATGGAAATGCATATTCTGTACTCACTTCTTCTAAAACCCTTTGAACAACCCCCTCAATGACAAGAACTAAACCCAACAATCCAGTAACCTCCTCTGAACTCTCTCACTACTGCAGACATCCAAAAAAACACCAGACTTTGAGTGAACAGGGTAGTTTTATGTCAGGAATTATACCTGGGCTAATCCAGCCACTGACTTGAGAAAGGCTGGATTTCATTATTCACCTCCATCCCCCACCCCCAAAACACATGACAGACTAACATCCATACAGAGGGAAACGACCCAGTTACGTTCATGAAATGCAGGAACAGCTATAAACAGAAAGCAACATCACTGTGAAACAGGGCACCTACAAAGGAAAACACTTCCTTCACAGAAACAGGCAAAAGTGGCAGTATTAAGAAATTCTAGCAAATCCTTTTGAAGTGGCATTAAATGGACGTACAATTATTCAACTCCTATTAAATGCCATGAAATTTTCTGTCTAAGCAGAGTGTTTAACAGCAGCACTGAAATTGGCAAAACGCACAGGATGCTGAGGTCTACCACCGGGTCAGAATTGCTTTTCTCATGTAAGTGCACTTACAGCAAAACAACTGAGCTATTAAAAATAAAATGTTGTGGGCACAGTAGATATTAAGGATTTTGTCACTGCACGTTTCAGATAAAAAAATTCAGCAAAAGGAAGTTAAATACCCCTATTCCCAGTCAATAAAAAACCCCCACCTGCTTTCAAGAGCCTTATAATGACCCAATTAAGTGGACAAGTGCACACTAACCCAGTGAGGTATAAATAACTTCAGACTTGAGTATAATGTGATTAGCATAATACAGCCCAGCTGAATACTGCAGTATTAATCAAAAGACAAAGCATGATGCTCAGCTCAAACACCAACAGCAAACATCAAGCTACTGTTTTCAATCATTACCTGCTCTTACCCTGATGGTTTCAGTCATATATCTTTCCTACCACATAGGCAAATTCTTAAAGTGATTAATATTAAATGCTCCGAGCGAGCATTGGAGATTTATACTTTGAAGCATGCATGGTTTCAGATGGAAATCACACTGGAGGCAGTAATGAACGCCACTGACAATCGAAGTTTGTGACTTAGGTTTGACTTCCATATTAAAAAGACGCTGATTAAGTTTAGACGAATCTTCCCACTAGATATATTTTTCATGATTAACCCATGAAATTTAATTGCATGAAGGTAGTGTAGGATTAGATGTGACTGTTCAAAGCTTACACATCAGATTTTTAGTTTCTCACTAGCTGCACTCCAACAGCTCCAGTACTTGAGCTCTAAGGCACTTGCAGCTTGTGCCCGAGTCTCCTCAGGCTGTTTATTCCACCCAGCAGGTTACTCCATGCTACAGAAACAATGACAAACACTCTGCTCTGTCGGGTTGGCCCTAGGTGAGAAATAAAAATCCCTATAAACTGAAGGGACTCACAAAGAATAACCTCGTTGACCTCTGTGGACTACCAGTGTTTCCTGTTCACCAGGTCAAACCATTTTCTCACCTCCCTTCTGCCCCTCAGTTTATCCTCCCTGGAAGGTGTTTCCCTGCATTCCACCTTTCAGACTGAGTTTTCCAGCATGCAACCTGCACTGCGCACGTTCCTCACACTACTGAGGAATATCAAAGCCAGCATTAAGAGCTGACATAGAAACATCAAATTTATTCTTCAGACTTTAAGGGACAGAAAAAAATTTCAAGTGAACCAGCTCACTGTCATCTCTCAGTGTGCTGGAAGACATTAAGTTACAGTGAAATAGAAGGTTTTCCCCTAGGTATGGCAAGATACTTCTGGCTTACCTGGCCTGTGATAAAAAACCAGACGTTCTTGAAAGATATTATTTTCTGTGAGTTTTATTGCTTTAAAAATCAAAAAATCTCATAAAGAGTTGCAAAGTGTAAGTATTGAATACATTTAACGCATGTGAGAAGCTACTATACATATTTCCCATATATAAATACACAGAAGAAAATACGGTCTCGAGAAGAGTGATTTCTATGATACACACCAACCTTTAAAAACACAAAGAACAAAATAATTGGGTTAATCAATAAGCAGTGTACACTGACCTGAGTGAGATCTGGAATGTCACCCTGATCAATTCCAACTTGCTGGGTTTACAAAAAAAGAAGAAAAAAGAAAGTACATTAGTACATGCAGTGGCAACGAAAATAAAAACCAGCGGGGTCTGAATGTTACACAGAAGCTAGCATGTTAAAAAGGGATATTCATCATTTTCTGAACTGGTGAAAGTTCCACTAGGAACACACCTTAGAAATCACAAATGCATTAAAATGCATCTCAAGGCAAACTGAACTTTTCATCCACCCCAACTTTCACGCAGAAAAGCCTACTAGAAGCATTAGAAACAGCCACATTGCTTATTGAAACTACTTCTTCATTTCTTAGCACTTACAGTAAAGGAGAGCCCTATAAATATCTTTAAATAGACTGTAACATTCAGTTTATACGTTCTGGAGCATTCATAAAATTTATAACGATACTTCAGGAAGTTTACTGTGGTCTGGCTTATAAAGAGGATACCCTAGAAGCCCACTCCATGTTAATAAACATACACAATCTTTAAAATACCTAATCTCTAGAATACTTCCTTTTACAGTGAAGTTAAGCAAACAATCTGTTTAAAGGTGTTTTAATGAATATTGATACTGTACCAATACAGACAGCTAAATTATATCCTTTCCATACACGTAGATTTATTTACCTCTGCTACTTTGAGGAACTCTGACAAATTGGTCATTCTGGCTAGAAATTTTTTGTAAATATCCAAGCCTTCTTTGCACTGGTTCTTCTTCATATCAAAGTATCTTTCTGAGGATGCAAATAGAACTCTTGTAAGATAATACCCTCCCCAGCAAAAAGCTGACACTGTATTACAGAAGTTAATTTGAGACAAGCTTCAGTAAGAGAACAGACAGGAGTAACTCAAAGCTATTCAGATTTTCAAGCTTACATGGATACCCAAAACCTTTTGTAGTAAGTCAGTCAATACAAAACCACTGATTTTTCTGTTTCAGTGTATTAGACTACAATGCAAAAATTTATTAAACATGGATGTGAATCAGTGTAAATTGTTCAATTAGGTATTATGGGAAACATTTTCAGGAAGTCAGCTTATTAGCTGGCAATGGGACAAATGATCTTATCATGTGAAAATATTCCTGGTATTTATTTACCCTTTTAGACCCTGTATCAATACATTTTGATATTGAAGTGGCTACATATACTGAACTGACCTACCAAAAGGAGCATCAACCACATCCATCACTTCTTATGGTTTTGCCCTATATACTTACAAATATGTAACTGAGTAAGAACTAACAGATTAACAGAACAAACTGATCGGTTCATTCATAAATTTGCTTAAATAGTAATGAAAAAGCTTTGTTAAGAGCTTCTACACCCTTCTACAAAAACTCCTACATTTCATCTCATCAGCTCGGGCAGATTCAGGTAGCAGTCAAAGGTGACAAGTCAAGCTTTAAAGAAAATACAGGAAAGCAGTGTTCAGCCACACCGTGAGTAAATTAAATACTCGAAACACCACATATCTCACTAAACCTTTACAGTCCAATTGCAAAGGTTATCCATTGCACTTTTATGGTATCTTTGTTTCAGTCTCACCAATCATCCTCTCATTTCACTTTCTGTTTCAACATGTGTTCTTCCAGGTAGAAGTGGATGTGTAAGCCTATGCTCCTGGTCACTAAAACTAAGACAGGCTTCATTTAACAGCAATAGAGCAGAGATAATTTATTAGGCAACTGCAGTCAGAAATTGTCTATGTTCTTTAGTTTTCTCAAGATCGTTCACAAAAATTCAAAAGCTAAAAAAATTCTCACATACCTAAAAGATTAATAATCCCCTCATTGTATGCTGCAAAAAGTCTAATGGAATCTTTAAAGAGGAGCATAAAGGCAGCATTTATAACACCATTTGTTAGTTCATTTGGATTTGCCTGTGTAGAAAGCAATGAGAAAGTAAATTAGTATTTAACAAAATAATAAAACTCTCACTTCAAAATGAGAGAGTGTTACTTAAAACTGATCTTAAAGTACTTACATCAAAATCAAGGAGTGCATCAAGCTGGTTCTGTATGATTGGAAGGGTTTTCAGAAGCTTTTCAGGATTCATAGTTCTCATCACTCCATCTATCCTACAGAGTAAAAGACACATTTACAAGATACAGAGACCTCAGCACACACAGTATTGTTGCAACAACACGAAATTATTGCTTCAAGGGGCCGAAAGAACAGCATTCTATGACAAGCTCAAGAACAACTGTGTTGCCCCTTCTCCTGCCCCCCTGCAACAGGAAAAAGATCAAACAGAAGTAGCAGTAGTAGTCTTACCCTCTTTTCATTTTGGTGAAGTCAACTGCTACAAGTCTATATGAAAGTGCTTTTTCATTCAAGTATCTGCTGTATCGCCTAATGAAGGTAGACATATCATAGCCTAGAAGTCAAGCATTTATAAGTTAGACATTTTGAAGGGGTACAGTTTTTCAGTCCGTTTCAAGAACTGTTCTCCTAATAGCCTACTTTACATAAAAAGTCCTTCCTAGGCACTTTCCAGAGTCTTGAGATGTGATGTTAGTTTCTTCCCAAGTTGCTAAGATTAGGAAAGCAATTGTTGCAATTATGAGAATAAACACCTAAACACATTAAAATATTAGACAAGAACCAGGCATAAAAGATTAGGTAAGCACCAAGCAGCTCTTGTTAAGATGTTCTTGAAATTAGACTAAAAATACATTCCTAGTAAAATGCTGAAGAGTTTGGTAACTTATCTGCCATCCCTGAAAACCCACATAAAGACCTAAAAATGTCTTCTGCCATTAGCAAGTAATTACAGGACTTAGCAGAGATTTGAAGAAGTTCTCCCTATTTATAACAGCACATCCATGCATCTTAACAGTAAATATTTACTCCTGAGGCTTCAAAATGCAACAACAAAAGTCATTATTGTGCTGATAATTCATCAGGTTTATTCTAATGAGCATCAATGGTTCACTTTGTAAAATTTACAGCTGTGTGTGCGCGATGCTACATACATTACAGACAGATTTCTAGCACTCACCTAGGTAACTCAGAATCTCACTTTCCCTGTGTCTATATTCTTGGCTGGACATTCTTTAGCATCTCATGCAATAAAAATCAAAATACCCTTCCATTTAAATGTCATTTGGCTCCTAGTGTGCATCAACACATGTACCATCACAGAGAAAAAAATTAGTGGAGTTATTTCCTTCAGTGAAAGGTCCTTACCCTGCATGGCACTTTTGTCCAGGTAGTTATTTAAGTTGAACAAAGTGTTCCGGGATGCAAGATACTGGATAAAGCGCTGGTGGTGAAGAAAAAGTTGAGGATTTAATTGTTGTGGGAGTCAAAACTTTGAAGCCTATTACAAGCAAACTACACTTACCTTGTAACTGTTTCTAGTAACCTCTATCAACAACAGAAATTACTTAAAAGGGAAAAATTTGGAGGAAAACCTGAAAATACTCATTAGCAAAGCCTCCAAAGTCCCAAACTCTATTTGGCAAAAATATAAATTTAAACTAAACAAAGAGACATCACTGCCCATGAATAAGATACAAATAATCCTAGAGGAAGCTGCTTAGTTAACTTTGTACTTTGAAACAGACAAGCTGGAAAACACAAAACAAAAATACTCCTTGCATTATGCAAGCTCCTGAAGTTTGACACAGCTCTCCTGCTGTAGTGTGAAGAGGACACTGTGTTTTAGAGGTCATTTCAATCAAGTTCTCAGAGCTTTGCAGAGAGGAGGATCACCAAGCTCTCTCAGCAGTTTAATGGCTGGAAGGCACTTTTAAGAATCATCACTTCAATACTGCCAGTAGTCAACAATCATTTCTTAGGTCAATGACCACACACAAGTTCAGGACTGCCACCTGACCAAAGTTTAGCTTTTAACAGAAGGCTTGTGCAAGAGAGGCTACGTTTCTAACACCATGTTATTGACTAGGAAGCTTTTAATAAATTGTGATGAAATGATTTAAGTGAATTAAATGCAGTAGAAAGATGTTTCAGAGGAACGTTAACAGCAACAACATATGAAGACTCAACCCATTAGATGATGTCTTGCAAGATCAAATATTCTAGTCACCATATTCCTCTCCCCTTTAGCAAGTACTCTCTTTCTTATCTGTTATTAGGCTGGCTGCCCATTTACGGAGTAGTAACAAGACTCTTCTGCTGTGCTCTTACTGATAAGCGCTACCCTCATGAAGTAAAGCTCATCAGAAGTTTTTCAAGTCTTTATTCTAGAAAGGTCACTCATTCCCACACAGACCAACCAAGAAACCTGCAGGTAAATTGGAAACACTGATGTATTTTGGTATTGAAACCATGAAGGAATTTTTTTTTCCTCTGCACAAATACTTAAGAGCCATCAGCAGAGGAAAAACAAAATCTTTGAAAAACTGAAGTACATCTTGAATGCTTTACAGATTGAGACAATTTTTTTAAAGCTGTCAAGGAGAGTTCAACAGAACGAATCATGTCTTACCTCATTTCCATACATCATGAGGTGGTGTGTTGTAATTAGAGCTTTGAACACTACAACCCAGCTACTGTTTGCAGTTCTCTCAAAGAGTGTATCTGCCAACTGTGGAATATTCACATTCATTTCATTTGTGCACTGTATTAGATCTAAATTAAAGGGGAAAAAAAAATCAAAGCATTACAATGAGCTACATGTTCAGAGGATCAACATGTTATTTTGTGTTTTTTACATTGAGAATTCATACTGGAAGCATGGACTTCAGTTCTTTGTTTAAGAAATAATTGAGCTCCTTTACCCTCCTTACTCAGATTCACTACATTTTACTGAAAGACTCCAAGTATGAACTTCAAAGGCATTTGAATAATTTTTAGAGTCCCAATATCTCTTATATCATCAATAAATAACCTGTTCCATTAGAAACACAGTGGAGCCCAAATTAGTCTCTGAAAGCTAGTGTAAGCAACCTTCTACATGCTCAATGCCTCAGGCCACTCAATCTAAGGAAAAAAGTGAAAATCTGAGAAGCAATGAAGAGCTGAGACATCCCAACCTATGAGATCAACAGGCAGCACAAGCCTGCCACTCCGACCTAGGCCTGAGTACTCACACGTGATGGCAAATGAGATGCTACAAATCTGTAAAATAAGCCTCTTTTCTGTAATAATTAAGAGCAAGAATTTGCATCTATCCACCCTTCCAGTTAGCTTAAAAAACACCTGGTCACAAGCCTACTGAGTATTTTGTGGTGAATCATGGTAGGTGTCAGGCTTTCATATAAAACAGCTCTTTGTGTCCTAGACTGACAATAAACTCAATGGTAGAACATTAACTTGGGAGGTCAGAGACAGAGAGGTTCAAGACTCTGCCTGAGGTTTGGTACAAAACCCGGACAGGCTCCAGCAGACACACGGGAAGAGCATTCGCGTGAGAAGGCTAAAGAAGGTACTGGTTGACAAAAGAGCAGAGAACTGAATCCAGGACTACTCTAAACCCCTCAAGACATGCACATCAGACATTTATTTCTCTCTCTGTGCTAAATTTGGCTCAGGTGTGATCAAAGTACACCCTAAGGACTGGGCAAGGCCAGTAAAACAAACATCTGGTTTGAAAAGCTTCCTTTGTGGCCTCTCCTTTAAGCTGAGCCTGTGAGCAGCCCATGGGCAGCACAGCCCATTGCTGTTGGTGGGGCTTGTCTGGGTAAGGACCCGAGGAAGGGCAGGTGCCCGGGAAGCCAGGCAGCAACTGAATTCCGAGGTGCTGGCACCACAAACAGCCAACTGCTCTGCCTTGGAAGCAGCACGGAGAGGACAGGCTCTGTCATTATAAGCAATTCAAATGTGAACTTAGAACTCACACATTGATAGTTCAGGACAAAGTATTTCACAGAAATATTACACTCAGAATTTATAGCTTTCTAGTGCACAGAATATATTACAGATGTACCTTAATTAAAGATCAGTTTATTAAGAACAAAGTCCTTTGATTAAGGATCACTGTTTAAAACAGTTTAATAACCAGAGTAATTTTAACAGAGTAAAGAATTTTAGATAGTATCTCATCAAGGCAAAAAGTTATAAAATGCAAGTTATAGTAAGTTACTAATTTCATTCAGATGCCAGAGGTTTCCAAGTGCGTACAAAACATGGAAGCTGGGATGAAAACTTTCACTCTTATTATCAACACACAAAAATGCTGAAATAACTCCACAAAAAGAGGAGCACCAGAAAGAAGCTTTAAGCAATCTATACGTCAAAACCTTATTGCTGAGTAGTATTCAAATAGTTCAGTATTTACAAATGTGAAGTTTCTCAAAACCCGTGTAATTTGTTAGCTACTGCTCCCTACTCATGGTTATATCATCATCAGATGTTCTGTCAAATTAAGAAGTACTTTAACCTAGAAGTCCAAACAGTTCATAGGCAATTACTGCCCCATATAATGAAGCAAGTCCCAAGCCCAGAATTTATACACAGAAAAATATTAAATTATAATTCAACAGCCTCATCAACTGAATGAGGATTTTGTTATGACATTTCTAAGTAGTTCTCTCAAAACACACTACGGCAACTAAGTCTTCCTAAATCAAATCAGTTTATAATCAAGTATTATAGAGATACATGGAAAATGCTGAGCAGTATCTAAGAGCAACAGCTGATGTGTCTGTACCCAGCACAGAAATGTTACAGGAGTATTACAAGTCCTACTCTCAGTTTATAAAAATCAACCAACCAACCAACAAACCCCAACCAACAAAAATCCCACAAACTCCATAAAAAGCAACACTTTTAACACTAGGTAACAGTTAAAGAAATTCCATTGATCTGCTGAGGTCAAAGACCACACAGCCTGTCAAAAATATTAATTCAGCACAAAGTCCTTTTGCTTCACATAACCAGTAAGCAAATCAAATTTTTCACTGAAGATTTTTCAATATTAAATGTGCTTATGAAACAACAGATGAAACTAGGAAGGAAGATCCAGGTTAAAACCTAAAATCTTGCTGCTCCCCAGTCAAGCTAGCCAAGCTATTTTCATTCATATTTTGCCAGCGTTCTCCAGAGAGACTTCAGTCCTGTCACCTTCCCTCAAGCTAAGGTCTCCCAGCAGATGTTCCAGCAGATGCCAAGATGATGCTAACGCTGGGAGATCCTTTGCACATTCTAATGTCTGCGACTGCTATTGAGTGTTCTCACAGAGCTGCTAGGGCACAATGCGACAGGAATCCTACTGTTAGCACCTGCATCCAGTGCTCCAACTGGTGAACTCTCCTTAAGCCCCACATCCATAAAACAAGTTTTGGCTTATGCCAGAATCAAGGTTTACTTCTGCAAGAAGCTATGCAGATGTCTTCTGTCCAGTGACAGTGACAGAGTGGAGCTGACAGAACTCTGCTGTATTTGAGAAGCTCTTTTGTTATTGTTTGGTTCTCAAGTGTGGGCACTTCTGAGGAAGGGCTGGTAAGTTTTTCTAGCATGTGCTACTGGTTTCTGTAAGATACGTGCCTGTCCGTTTCAAAAGGCAACCAAAATGAAATACTTCACATAGGCAGGGCCACTGGGAGTCTAATTCGAGCTGTGGCTGAGGTTCGAGGCCTGAGCGAGCTGCCAGCCCCAGGCACTCTGGACATGCACTGAAGACAACACCCACTGGCTGCCCTGAAGACAATCTTTACGGGGGGTACTCAGCACAGTCTTTGATTCCAAAATCTCCTTCAACACCCAAACACATAAGCCACAGTTACCAATATTGAAGAACACGTGCTCAGACAAACAAAATGTCTCTAAAATACTAAACTAAGCAAAAAATCTCAGTGCATTTTGTAGGCCAAAACTGGACTTTCTTAAGAGCGTGTTGCAAAAGCACAAGTTTAAAAACAAGGCTACTTCAAGGCTTCAATAAGGCTACTTGGGGGATTTTTAAAAATTATTATTTTACAACTAGTAATAAAAATAAAGCTACAATTCTACAATTGAGATACATAAAAAGAAAAGCAAGTGCCATTTCTCTAATATGATTCTTCTAAGTCTTCAACAGGAGTATCTATACAGAGACAACCAGGGCTCTATTACAGCTGTCAGAAGGAAAAGGCTATTATCCCCATACATCTGGAAGGAAAAAGGAACACATGCACCTGAGAGACTGACAGCTGGGCAACAGTAACGTGGATGTTGGCAGCAAAAGCTGGAATGAAATGCATAGGGGTGAGTGATGCTCATTTTCTTATCGCAGTACTTATATAAACACTTCACAACTCAAAGCATTTTGCCAATTACCCAGAGGAATCATTTCAACTGCAAGTGAAACTGTGGTGCTATTTCTAGAATGGAATTTAGAAACATGTTAACATCATACAGCAAAAAAAAAAAAAAAAGAAAGGAAAAAGAAAAGGAAAAAAAAAATCGAACAGCTTTAAACCAGAAGAGCACCATAGGGGCTTTCAAGCAGCCTGGAAGAGCTGTGGAAATCTTACTGCCTAGAAGAGTACTGAGTATTTCTTTTCCACAACTCATCTGAAATACTGGCACATCATCTATGAAGCGCTATATAGCTCCTCAGAGAACAGCATGCATAAATCCAGATATTAAAAACAAAATAAAATATACATATATCAGGCTTTTGGAAAATTCTCAGCAAGGCACCAACAAAAACTGACATACTTTTCAACTTTTAAGTAACAGGAAAAGTCATAATTTTCTTGAGTCAGGAATCTCCCTCAAGAGAGCTGTAAATACCTAAGTTAAAGGCAACCATAATGGTTTAATATTCATGTATTTCTTCCATTTTGTCACAGGACTGAAGCTGCTCTAAGACAGATGTAAGAATTAAGACCATTTTCCTCAGTCCCAGCAGTCTTTAAAAAAAATACATTTTCTTCTAGAAAGTTGCATCATAAATGGCACATTAAAAGAATGTGAAACATCAGAGCCACTTCAGCCAACTTTCTCAATGTAGCCAAGGAATGCAACCAGTTTTGCTGGAAGACTTAAAAGATAGCACTCAACTGTTACAAACATTGTTATGCCAATGTGCTCTTATAGGGCACATCTGAGAGCAATCTTCAAGTTTCAGTTCTATAATAACAGCTAAATCTGAATTTTGAGTTACTTTACCAGAAGCAAAGCAATTCAGCTATTCTGTTCCACTCCCCCACTAAACAAGGATACAGGACAGACAGCCCATAATGCCTTTTAAAAAGCTATATCCAACCCCCATTTATAGATTCCAACAATATTAACTATTTTTTCGTTCAAGTTAAATTTCCTCAATTATTGTATTGAGAAACTTCACAAATTGCTAAAGAATTTCAAATGAATGACAGCCACTGGTCTGTGTAAAGAGTTCAAGAAAACACCTTTGTCCTATATCACAACTTACACATCTCTGCAGGAACCACACTGCATCAGCATTCACTTGACAGTGAAAAGCTGTGGCTGGCAAAAGAAAGAATGGGCAGTACCAGAATTACAGCGCCAGAATTACCACTTCTTAGAAGGTTTCCAAAGCTTGTACACATATGGGAGTTCTAAGTTTTGATCAGCAACATTAACTACCTTCCCCTCCCCTGTGTTTCTTAAGTGGGCTGTACGTAAGTTAAACAGGAGCTGTTTTTTCATTACTGTGTTAATTAAAAAGTTTAAGCTGCAATTAATTTAGGGGTTTGTTTTTTCCAAGTTTTGGTCTACACACGAGTCTACTCTGCCAGTTACCAGCTTGGCTACAGCTTTAATTTATTCTTTTTTTCTTGTGACTCTTCAGTAGTTAGACAAGAGGAGGTTTGCCTCCAAAAGCCCAACAGCCCCACTGTGCTGCAAAGCGGACTCAGGAGGCTGAGGGAAGGGAGAGAACCCACACCAGGAAAGAAGAGACAAAACGTTCAGGTGCTCTACTAAGAGGAACGATCAGCCTCTATATAACATTTTATATTATCTGAAAATATTACAAAATACTACAGAAATAGATCTGCTGACTTATTTAGGACACAGTGACCTACTTTAAAAGGTAAATCCCCAAGTATTCCCACAGACATTGCTTAGGTTTTGGGGGTTGGTTTTTTGTGGGTGTTTTTTCACTCTTAAAGTAAAATATGACTACAGCACTCGGCAATCAGTAGTCAGACAAACCCCAAGACTCTTAAATATTCGTTCAGACACTGCACATGTAACATTTTTCTATAAAAACCTATATTGTAATACCACAGTTTTTCTTGATGAAGAAACTTGGCAATAAGGGGATTTTAAGAATTAATCTGAACAGAGGGCACAAACTGATACTCCTCCACAATCTCTGATACAACTAAAGCAACTCTCAAAAAATTGTTCCTGGTAAAGCTTTTTCCTGAGCAGCAATTACAAATAATACCAGATGGTGTAGCATTTTGAATGACACACACACCAGAGTACAACTACCAGAGTTTTACATTAAATCTAAGCTAGGTTTTCCTTCATAATGTACTTAAATTGGGAAGTACTTGCACTGCATCTTGGAAAAACATACTCTGTGGGTTTTTTTTCCCAGAGCTTACAGTATTTCATATCTACCTGCTCGCATTTAACAGAAGTCTTGTGTACAAGTGAAAAAATAAGAAGTGCCACTCAAAGGGCTGCAGATGTTTGAAAAGCAGTGCCTGGGTATGCTTGATGAAGACAGGAGCATGTTCATTGGGATTTTTTTAACCCCTTACCGGGGGTTAAGGTACCATATTTCACATCTTTTTTCCCCTACCCGGCCAAATCATTCCTCTATTTCAGATACCAAGTCACAACAACAAGATTTTTGTCTGTCTTAGGCCAAAGTCTGAGCAAATGAATTACCCCAGAAAACAGAACTCATCTAGCACAGAAGGGGACCTTGGGGAGACTGACAGCTCTAAACAGCCGGGGAGCAAAGGCAACTTGTTAGTCAAAAGGCAATCTCGGTTTGTGGTATTCTCAGGTTAGGAATTGTTCCATGTTTCCATTTTCTTCTTTTGTAAGGGTGACTTACAGCAGATGACATTATTTCAAGAATATTTTCAAACAACACCCTACCTCTTTTAGGATTCAGAAGCTTTTAAACTATTGAGCAAACTGTCACCACTTTCTGGCTTCCTGTTACGTTGCCATTTCTGGACTCAAGGGTTACCTCATTAACTTGTACCACTGGCAGAACACAAGACCAGAAGAAATACGGTAACTTTAAAAAGGTATCTTTCAAAAAGAAATTGTCAGTTACCCAGTTTTAAGGCTTTTTATTTCAACACAATAGCTGCGATATTCGCTACTGCAGCTGGATCCCATCCATTCAGATCAATAACAAATGAAATATATATTTGGCTGGCTGTAACTGTTTAATCCACACCGAAAGCTCTCACACAGGCCGGTATGAGCAGACCAGTGTCACGGGGTCACACATCCCAACTATCCTCAAACAATATAACCCAGAACGCTTCTGCCGAGAGCCTGAACAGCAGCTCCTTTAGTGCCATCAACTTGTACGAATCCTGCAAAACTACCAGCCTGTCTTTGAAGAAACCAGCAAAAGGCGTCAAGCCTTTTTTCCTCTCCTTAATGGAAACACACACCCTCACTCTCTTATTTCGC
Source organism: Mohoua ochrocephala (assembly GCA_013398855.1). Lineage (NCBI taxonomy): Eukaryota > Metazoa > Chordata > Aves > Passeriformes > Acanthizidae > Mohoua > Mohoua ochrocephala. Next base: position 848 of record VZTA01005534.1, on the reverse strand, counting down.
TTTTACGAGCTGGGGAGCGGGTGTGCTACAGAACGTACAAGGTCTGTACACTTTTGAGCAGTCAGACAGGAACTCCAATTGCTACCCTATTACTAAAGCCTGAAGCGAAGCAACACCACCTGTACTTCTGTAGATTTCAGGGGTAACTCTCCGCATCTTTTGGTACAGAGAAAGGGGTTGCAAGATATTAAGTTTAAATGTATTAGCGGCAGCATACTCTCATCCAGAAGAAACGCACTGGTCAACCTACGCCCTTCCCTTTACCTCGCTTCTAATCTTTTACGTCGTTTCGCGAGCCTTAAGACAGAAAACTATGATATTTCAGGAAATGCTCGAAATATTTAAACGGCTGCAGTCCATGGCATGCACGGAGGGACGAAACAGTGCTCAAAAAATTAAATTCTGGCTTGCAACAGTAAACACACCTTTTCCCCAGGTGCCGGATTAATAGGCACCACTGTATCCAGAGCACAAGAGCTAAGCAGCTCTCACCGGGAACAGCTCGTGAGGTTGGAATATTTTTGCTCCCCGGGCGCGACAGGGTGTTACAAACCTCGCTCCCTCCACGTGGAAAATAAGTTCTGGAGATCACGCCAGTCAGGTCAGGTCCACCCAGATTTACACGACACCCCCCTCCAGGTGCAAGCGGCCGGCTCGCCCCTGTCCCCCGCCCGCGGCCGGAGGGCCCGGCTGACGGGCTGCCCCGAGCTCGCAGCTCCAACCCCGGGCCCACCCGGCCCCGCCGCCGGGTCCTACTCACAGTCCAGGTGCTTCTTCTTGGGGCCCATCACCTCGTGGGTCGTCGCCTTGCACACAGCCTTGGCGACGGCCGAGCCGGTCACACTGTG
>VZTA01005531.1:0-10281 GCA_013398855.1 Mohoua ochrocephala | reverse complement strand
AAAGCAGGAAAAAAGGAAAATAAAGGGGGAAGAAAAAGAGGGAAAAGGGAAAAAAGCGAAAGAAAAGTGAAAAAAGGGGGAGAAGGGGAAAAGGCAAAAAGAAGGAAAAAAAGGCAGAAAAAAGCAAAAAATGAGGAAAAAAGGAAAGAAAAATGGAGAAAAAAGCAGGGAAAAGGGAAAGAAAAGCAAAAGGAAAGAAAAAAAATGGGAGGAAAAGGGGAAAAGGGGAAAAGCTCCGTGGGGTAAACAGGAGGCCATCCCTGAACTTTCCGTGCCCTTTGGGATCATTAATTTTCCCGGGATTTTGTGCCTTGAACTTCCAGGGTGTGAACATTCCCAGCCGGGGTCAGCGCAGGGGACGCTCTGCCCTCGTCACCTCCCCCTGCCCCCGATCCCAAATCCTGACCCCAATCCCAAATCCCGACCCCGATCCCAAATCCCGGCCCCAATCCCAAATCCCTGCCCCAATCCCACGGGAGCTGCTTGGGATCCGTGGTCCCAAATCCAGGCCCCAAGGATTTGTCCCCAAATGTCCCAAGGTCACAGCGAGCGCTCCTGGGGACATTTGGGACATTTGGGGATATTTGGGAATATTTGAGGACATTTAGGGGACATTTTGAGGCATTTTTGGGGACACTTGTGAGGACATTTTTGGGGATGTTTTTGAGGACATTTGTGGGGCCATTTGAGGACATTTGAGGGACACTTGGGGATATTTGGGGACATTTTTGGGGACATTTTTAGGGACTTTTGGGGACATTTGGTCCCTGCCCACCCCAGAGCTTTCCCGGGGCACTGCTTGGCCGCTTTTCCCATTCCAGTCAGGGAATCCCGAAATTTCTCCAGTTCCTTTTCCAAATGAGGTCAAACGCTGTCGTTTTGTGCCCTGATCCCACAATTTTTTGGAGGGAAAAAAGCAGGGAAAAAGGGGCCAAACCCTGCCCAGAGCCACCTCCAAACATCCCTTCCAAACCCTGGCCCGAATTCCAAGCTGGAAAAACCCCGGAGATCCCGACTTTATTCCTAACCCATCCCACGTTTCCACCCCTGCAATTCCAAAACCAACCCAGTTTTTCCCTTTTTTTCCCACGTCCCAGGACCCTTCCCAGCTGGATTTCCAGGAATCCCACTCCCCCAGCACAGAAATCAGGGATTAACTGGGAAAAAACCCCCCCACGGACAGGAGCACATCCTTCTTCTCCCACAAACATTCCCAGGGCAACAAAATCCTACAAAATCCCCCCAAAGACGGAGCAGTTTCCCCCACTCCAGCTGCCTTTTCCCTTTTCCAGCGCAAAATTCCCGGGAAAAACAACCCAAAACCAGCGGGAATCGGCATCTCCCGGGCTCCCCGATTCCCAGGCGAGGTTGGCAACTCCAAAGGGAAGAAACAAAACGGGAAAACAACAACCAAAAAACCCCATTTTGGGAGGTTTTCCCCTTTTTCCAGCACAAAAAAAAAACCCCATGAAGGAGCTGTCAGCGCCTCCATTCCCGTTTTCCTGCAGGGATCCGCTGCCATTCCCGGCTCCGAAGGGAGCTGATGGAATTATGGGCTGGAAGGGGGGGGTTTTTTGTTGTAAGGAGTGAACAGGAACTGAACCTTGAACTTCATTTCCCCTTTGAACTCGTTACCTTCGGAGCCAATTCCCTCCTTCCCTCCCTCCCCGTTCCCGGCTTTTCCCTCTCCAAACAAATTTCATCCCAATTACCGTCCCTTCCCCTCGGCTCCGAGATGGATAATCATGGATTTGACCTAATTACCTGGAGCAGGCCTTTCTCTCCAAGGTGGAACGGGATTGGCGTGAACAGGAGCTGACCCCGGCCGTTCCCCGGATCCCAATTTTATCCTAATTATCCCAGACGAGCTTTTCCATCTTCCTCCGGCCTCCTGCGCCCTCCTCCCCCTCCCCTTCCCGGCTGCCGGCTTGGAGACAAGGCTGGAAAATCCATCCCAAGGGGGGGGGAAAAAAACCCCAGGGATTTGGGGGTTGTTTTCCATTTGGGGTTTGTGTTTTCCATTTGGGGTTTGCGTTTTCCATTTGGGGTTTGTGTTTTCCATTTGTGGTTCCCATTTGGGGTTTTGTTCCCATTGGGAATGAGGAGATTGGGTTCCCTAGAGAGAATTGTCTACCGTGGGAGTTTAGGATCCCGATTTCCCCTATCCAGGGAAAGCTGTTTGGGGATTAAAAACTGCCAGGGAATGGGAATTCTGAGCTGGGAATTGTTCCCTGTAATTCCTGAGGAAGGGTGGACACAAAGATTTGGGGTCTGGGTGCCCCAAATCCTCCAAATCCAAGGGAAAAGCTCCTCTTTAGGGACCCCCAGGGACACCCCCAGATCCCGATTTCCCCTATCCAGGGAAAGCTGTTTGGGGATTAAAATCTGCCAGGGAATGGGAATTGGAGTTGGTTTTTCCGGTAATTCCGGAGTGAGGGAGGGCACAAAGATTTGGGGTCTGGGCAGCCCCAAATCCTCTAAATCCAAGGAAAAAAGCTCCTCCCAGTGACACCCCCAAATCCCAGACCCCTCCAGGGAAGCCTGGGCTGGATCTGTGGATTAAAATCTGCCGGGGAATGGGAATTCCGAGCTGTTCCCTGCAAGTCCCGAGAGAGGGAGGGCACAAAGATTCGGGGTCCGCGTGGATTTGGGGATTTGGGGACGGCTGGGATGGGGACAAGGCCGGATTTTCCTCGAACCCGGAATTCCACCCCGACCCCAAACCCTCCACGGAAAATCCACGGGCTCGGGCTGGGGAAAGGGGCTGGGATTGACTCCCAGAATCTCCAGGGGTTCTTCATTCCCGGGAACGGGATTTGTAGGGAACGAGAGGAGGGAAGCGGGGCCGGACACATCCCGGGATTTTCCTGAGCAGGGAAAAAAATCCCAAATGAATTCCCCCCCTTCCTCCTCCTCCTCCTCCTCCTCGGAGCCGCAAAGCGGCCCCGGACAAAAGGCCGGGGGTGATAAATGGGGTTTGTCACCGCTTTGGGGTTAGGCCGGGGTTTAGTCCCGGTTTTATCTAAGCCGGGTAAACAGCCCATTAATCCCGGGAGTGGGGAGAGACTAAATTAGGTGGGAATGCAAATATCCCGAGGAAATCGTGGCAGGGGACACCGGGAGGTTAAAAAAAAAAAAAAAGGGGGGAAAGGGGGGAAAAATGGGATTTGTTTCATCTGGGAAGGAAAAAAAAATGGGATTTGTTTTATATGGGAAGGAGGGAAAAAAACGGGATTTATTTTATATGGGAAGGGAAAAAAAAGGGATTTATTTTATCCATGAAGAGAAAAAAAAATGGGATTTATTTTATATAGGAAGGAGAAAAAAATGGGATTTACTTTATCCAGCAAGGAGAAAATAAAGTCAGGGAGAAATTCGGGATTCGGGAGTTTCGGGATACCCAAATTAATCGGCTGCGAGGAGAGGAGGGAGCCAGGATTTTTCCAGCCGGGATTGAGGTCGGGAATAACAAAATGAGCCATCCCAAAAGTTGGCCCCAAACTTCTCCTTCTGGTGGCTTTAGGGGGACGGCAGAGCTTTGGGGTTTTTGGGAATTAAAAGTGGGAAAAGCAGGGATTCGACTTTTGGGGATGGGGAGCAGCACCCTACGGGGATTTTAAAGAATTTTGAAGGATTTGAAGGAATTTTAAAGGGTTTTAAGGAATTTTAAAGGGGTTCGAAGGGTTTTTAAAGGGGTTTGAAGGGTTTTTAAGGGATTTTAAAGGGTTTTAAGGAATTCTAAAGGGTTTTGAAGGGATTTTAAAGGGTTTTGAAGGATGACACCGCCCCCGTGCCTGCTCCAACCCTTCCCTGATCCCATCCTTCCCGCACACCTCATGCATCAGGTGTTTATCGGGAATTCCGGAGCTCTTCCCGCTTTTTGGAAGGAGTTCAGAGAACACCGGCAGCTTCCCCGCCCTAAATTTGGTCCTCCCTGAGTTCCGGTGCCTCCTGAACCTTCCGAGGCCCCTCCCGGCCCTCAAATCCGGGCTGGAAAAATCCCAAAACCCATCAGTTTCCAGTGAAATAAACTTCCCGTTTCTCCCCCAAAAATTCCAGGGGGTTTTTTTTGTGGCTTTGATCCCTCACGGAGCGAGGCCGGAGCAGCTCCCTCCAAAGGGATCAATCCATTCATAAATCCCAAATACGGGGATGTGTTCGGGGTGTTTGGGACGCTCCAGGGATTTGGGATGGTTGTCTCCAGCAGGAGATATCCTTGTCCAGGGAATGGGGTTGGAATTGGGGGATTTTTAGGGTTTTTCCCAACCCAAACCATTCCGGGGTTCCCGAGTCAAACCACCCGGACCCCACAGCAGCATCCAAGGGATAAACGGGATCCAAAGGGTGAATATTCCTTAAATTCAGGTCAGTCCTTCCCTCCTGCACCTCTTGGATCTGCCTAAAGTTCTTTGGGATTAGTCAGGCCTGGAAAACGAGGAAAAATCCCAAAAAAACTGCCCAAAGGAAGCAGTTTCCTGGCTGGGAAGGTGCCACAAAAACCCGACCCCAGATCAGTCCCGAACCCAAATCAATCCCAAATCCAAATCAATCCTGAGCCCAAATCAATCCCAAATCCAAATCAATCCCGAACCCAAATCAATCCCGAGCCCAAATCAGCCCCAAAGGATGGGATGTGTCTGTGGGATGGGATTGGTTTATTTAGGATGTGTTTTGTGGGATTGGTTTGTTTGGGAGGGATTTGTTTCATCTGGTGGGGCGCTGGGGATGGATTTGGGGCATTGGGGGAGGATTTGGGGGTTCTGGGATAGGATTTGGGGCTGGGTTTGGGTTGTTTGATGGGGTTTTGGGGTAAAACGAGAGGAAGAAGCGGTGCCCACGCGCGTTCCCAAGGCGCGTTCCCGAGGCGCGTTCCCGAGGCGCGTTCCCGAGGCGCGTTCCCGGCCCCGCGCGTTCCCGGCCGGCTCCACACGGGGGCGCTGCAGAATTCCGGAGCCACTGCCGCGCCCGCAGAGACCGCGGGACCCCCCCCGATAACCCCAAACAGACCCCAAATAACCCCAAAGAGACCCCAAATAACCCCAAATAACCCAAATCAGACCCCAAATACATCAAATAACCCCAAAGAGAACCCCAAATAACCCCAAACAGACCCCAAATAACCCCAAATAGCCCCAAACAGAACCCAAACCAGACCCCAAATGCATCAAATAGACCCCAAATACACCCAAATAACCCCAAACGGACCCCAAATACATGAAATAGACCCCAAAAACCCCAAATACACTCAAGAGACCCCGAGAGACCTCCAAAAACCCCAAATCCATCCAAGAGACCCCAAACAGACCCCAAATACATCAAATAACCCCAAATAGACCCCAAATACACCAAAAATAACCCCAAACAGACCCCAAATAGACCCCAAATAATCCCAAACAGCCCCCAGAAGATCTGGAGGGACCCCCGAGACACACGGACACCCCAAATACCCACTGACAGCCCCAAAATCTCCCAAACACACGGACACCCCAAATACCCACTGACAGCCCCAAAATCTCCCAAACACACGGACACCCCAAATATCCACTGATGCCTCTGGACAGGGGTGTGGACAGAGCCGTATCCCAAGGGATGGGGCAGAATCCAGAGGGATAAATCAATATCAAAAGGGACTGAGCGATATCCAAAGGGATTGAGTGATATCCCAAGGGATAAAGCAATATCCCAAGGATAGACTGATATCCAGAGGGATGGAGCAGTATCCAAAGGGATAAAGCAATATCCAAAGGAATTGAGTGATATCCAGAGGGAACAGAGGAATATCCAAAGGGATTGAGCAGAATCCAAAGGGATTGAGCAGAATCCAAAGGGATTGAGCAGTATCCCAAGGGATTGAGCAGTATCCCAAGGGATAAATCAATATCCAAAGGGATTGAGTGATATCCCAAGGGATAAAGCAACGCCTGGAGCTGCCAAATCCATAAATGCCCAATTTATAAAATCCTGGAATGCCCCGGGTTGGGAAGATCCCTTAAATCCCATTCCCATTCCCATGGACAGCGACACTTCCCGTTATCCCGGGGTGCTCCAGCCTGGCCTGGGACACTCCCAGGGATCCAGGGGCTGCTCTGGGAATTCCATCCCAGCCCCTCCCAGGGAGCAATTCCTTCCCAAAATCCCACCTAAATCCTCCCCTTCCAGCTCCAAACCTTTCACTCCTTCCATAAAAATTAACGACCGAACCCCCAAAATTCAGGAATCTCCCGGTTTTTAAGCCCAAACCACTTTGGAGAAGTCTCCCGGAGCCCAGGAGGCTCGGGAAGTGTCTCCCAAGGAATCCTGAGCATTCCAGGATCCCTCAGGACCTCCCGGCACTTCCCAGGCTCGGGCTCTGTGCAAACATTTGCTCCGGAATCTCTCCGCAGGGAAAATCCTCCGGAGCTCATGGCTCATTGAGTAAAGTCATTCCCAACCCTCCCTGTCCCTGCAGCTCCCTCCGGGGATAACTGGGAATGGTCCCGGATTCCCAGGAGGAATCAGAGCGAGGATAAAAACCTGTCTGGAATTAAAACTGATGGATTTTCCCAAATCCAAACTCCTCCGCCCCCAAACTTCCCGGTTTTTGGGGAGGGTCACCCCAAATCCAACCTGCTCCCATTAAAACTTGGATTTAATAAAGCTGGGAATTCCAGGAAGGTGGGAAAAGCACTGGAGGAGTCAAGGTCCAATGGAAAAAAGCCACGGGAATGAGGCTTTTTGGGGATATTCCCAAATCCAGACAATATGTTCGGGTTGGGAAATCTGAAATGTTCCCACTTTTCCCACAGGGATGTGGGAATTCTGGGATGCAGGCTGTGGGAATTCCGGGATGCAGGCTGTGGGAATTCTGGGATCCAGGCTGTGGGAATTCTGGGATCTAGGCTGTGGGAATTCTGGGATCCAGACTGTGGGAATTCTGGGATCCAGGCTGTGGGAATTCTGGGATGCAGGTTGTGAGAATCCCGGGATCCAGGCTGTGGGAATTCCGGGATCCAGGCTATGGGAATTCTGGGATCCAGGCTGTGGGAATTCCGGGATCCAGGCTAGGGGAATTCTGGGATCCAGGCTGTGGGAATTCTGGGATCCAGACTTTCCTTAGTCTGAAGCGATGGTTTGAACTCCGAGGTGAATCCACACCCACGGAAAAATGGGAACGTTGTTGAGACGGAAGCAGAGGAAAGGAAGGAAAAGAGAGAGGAAGGGCGTGGAAAAGGAGGGAGAATCCGTGGAAAGTGGGAATTTGGGAATCTGGGAGCAGCGGGATCCTCCGCTGGGCCCGAGGATCATCCCGAAAATCAGAAGCAGCTCGGCTCCGATTCCCATCCTGTGCCACAAATCCATCGCTCCCAAACCCCTGCTCCTCATTCCAGCACCAGCAATTCCCAAAAAACCCTCATCCGACACCAATTCTTTGGGAAACGCCCTCGGATTCCAGCTCCTCCCCGCTGCAGCAGGAGGAGAAACCCCAAATTCCCGAGCGCTGGAATATCCCAAAAAAAGCCTCTCCAGAGCAAATCCCTGCAAAGAAACCCGAATTCCAAAGGGTCGGAAGACAAAGCCTCCTGAAAGTGGGAATTTGAGCTCCCAAGAAGGAAAATTCCCCAAAATCGCCCGGGAATTTTGGGAAATGTTGGCTCAAATCCCGCGTTTTCCCATCACAATCGATCCCGAAGGAACCAACCGAGCGCAGCACCACGGTGACCAAGAAATCCGTGGAATTTCAGGAATATTACCCAGGATTGTCACAATTAGTGGGAACGGATGAAGCGCTAAAAAAACCCCCCAAAATCACCTCCTGGATTATGGGATGGATGGAAATCCAAGGATTCCACGGCTCCTCTTTTATCTTCTCCACTCCAGAATTCCAAGAAAACGTCAGTGACTCACCCTCATCCTGGAATTCTGCTGGGAACGAGGCCTCGGAAATCCGGGAAGGGCCCAAATTCCAGCTGGGATTTTCATCCGAGCCGTCCTGTCCATCGTGCTCATCCTCTCCTGGGTGGGAAACACAAGGAGAGGCTGATTTTTGGGAATAGGAGTCAGGAATTCCCAACCCCAAATATCCCTGCTCACGTGGTGATCCCGTTTCCTCCCGGTTCCCTACAAAATCCCAACTCATTTTTGGTGGGATTTAAGGGGTTTTAGGGCAAATCCATCACTCAGGGCCAAGGCTGAGAACACCAGGAAAAACCTGGGAATGCCAATCCCGAGGGCCAAAATTCCAGAGGCAAATCCAACTCCTCGCGCTCCTGCCCTCAATCCACGGCCTTGCCATAAATCCCAGTGTAAAGTAAAGAATTACACTAAAAACGAGAATTTTCCTGGATTTTAGGGGGAAAAAAGCTTGGAAATCCTTCAGGAAAGAGGGAAAAGGGTAAAAACACGGATTCTCTGCACAAATTTACAGGGATAGGGATAAAAAAAGATGGATTTTCCCACACAAATTACCAAAGCTGGGCTGTGGAAGGAGCTTTTCCCTCCTCACACTTTACATTGAACTTTCTGGGATTTTAGGGGGAAAAAGCTTGGAAATCCTTCAGGAAAGAAGGATAGGAATAAAAAACCCGGATTCTCTGCACAAATTAACAGGGATAGGGATGAAAAGATGGATTTTCCCACACAAATTACCAAAGCTGGGCTGTGGAAGGAGCTTTTCCCTCCTCACACTTTACATTGAATTTTCCTGGATTTTAGGGGGGGAAAAGCTTGGAAATCCTTCAGGAAAGAAGGATAGGAATAAAAAACCCGGATTCTCTGCACAAATTAACAGGGATAGGGATGAAAAGATGGATTCCCCCCACACAAATTACCGAAGCCGGGCTGTGTGGAAAGGAGCTTTCCGCTCCTCCAATTAACACGACGTTGAATTTTCCAGGGAAATTTCCTGCCCATATTGGATTTTCTGGAGAGGCCGCTCGGTGCCAGGTGTTGAGATCGACTTCGGATGGAAATGAAGCGCCGATAAAAGATTTGGGAGGGAATATTTGCTTTAAAACAAAGCGAGCGGGGCCCGGCCGAGGCCTGCGCCGGCCGAGGCCTGATAAGGGAGCCGAGGCAGCTGCTCCTCACTCAGCGCCCTCCAAACAGCTCCAAAAAGGAATTTCCAGCTGCTCCTTTATCATTTTCCAGCCCTAATTCCCACTTTTCTCCTGGCAAACACCGGGAGAGAGTCTGGTAAACACCGGGAGGGTTCAGTTTTTATTCGAGGCCTGAGGGAGAGGCCTCGGGCCCAGCGGGGAAGGCCCAAACTTTTCCCTTCATCCCAAAAAAATCAGGAGATGTTGGGAAGTTCCGGCTGGAATTCCTGACAGGATAAGTGGGATTTATTTTTAGCAGCTCAGGTGTAGTTTTCCCTTCTTTCCCTGAGCGTTTCCCACATCCCAGGGCACGTTTTTCTGGGAAATTTCCAGTTTCTCATCCAAAGGAATCATCCGGAATAAAACGAGGAATAAAATGCACGAGGATTTTCCTCCTCTGGATGGGCTCCGAGCCCAAATCCCAACGCTGCTGAGATTCCAAAGTCCTGAAAATCCATGGAAAATGGGATTTTGGGATTCACCAAAGGTCAGTGGCACCACAGAGGGGCCCTGGGGAGTAAATCCATGAAGTTATTCCAGCTTTTTTAATATGGGAAAAGCCTTTCCCAGGTTTATCCTCACTCACTCCCAGCCTGCAGTGGTGGGACCTCAAATTCCAGGGGGAAAAAGGAAATTTGGGGTTAAAAATAAAAAAACTGGGGGTTAAAATACAAAATTGGGGGTTAAAAATGAAAAATCTGGGTGAAAAATGAATAAAAATTGGGGCTAAAAATAAGTAATTGGGGTAAAGGTAAAAAATTAGGGGGGTAAAAATAAAAAACAGGGATTAAAAATAAAAAATTTGGGGTTTAAAATAAAATATTTGAGTTAAAAATACCAAATTTAGGGTTAAAAATTTAAAAATCAGGGTTAAAAATGAACAATTTGGGGTTAAAAATACAAAATTTGGGGTTAAAAATGAACAATTTGAGGTTAAAAATACAAAACTTGGGGTAAAAAATGAACAATTCAGGATTAAAAATGAACAATTCGGGGTTAAAACTTAAAAATGAAAGAGCAGGGAGGGAAATTCCCGCCCCACGGAGCAGATCCCGGGAAGCCGAGCGCATCCGTGACCTTGGCTGAGCCTTTCCCGGGATTTTTTGCTCCGCTGGGTGCAGCAAGGGGAGGCTTCTTCCTCTCACAAAACCCCAAGACTCCCCCAAAAAGCTGCAGCCAGAGGGTGACTGGGAATTCAGGGAATTCA
>VZTA01005530.1:21155-39587 GCA_013398855.1 Mohoua ochrocephala | reverse complement strand
AAATCTCTCCCGTGACGCGATGCCCCTTCCCTCCCCCTTCCCTCCTCCCCTCCCCCTTTTCTCTCCCTCTGTTTTTCATTTTTTTTCCCCTTCCTTCTCTCTTTTTAACTAATAATCGCGATATTTTTAACAAATCTCTGCTGCTCCGTGTGCGTGTGTGCCCAGCATCCCCTCCCGCAGCCCGGCCCCGCACGGGTGTGCACACGCGTGTGCAAGCCCCGGGTGTGCGGGGACGAGCCCGAGCCCGCAGCCTTGGCTCTCCCCGGGGCCGCTCGGCCCCTGCGGCTCCCACGGCTCTTGGGAGGCTGCCGGGCATCCCCGCGGCTCCGGCCCCTGCTCCGCAGCCTTGGCTCCTGTCCCACCGTGGGCTGCTCCTCTCCCACATTTGCATCTCCCCAGGCTCTCCTTCGCCCCGTGCTATTTTTTCCCCGTGAATGCCTTTTGTTGCTCTTGTTCCTTCTAGAAGCGCGAAAGGTGCCGGGGTTGCTCTCCCTCCCCCCATCCCTTCCCTTCCCTCCTTTCCCTGCCGGATTTTGCGATACTTTCCGCTGGCATTTGGTGTTTGTTGGATGTGGAGCGGGAGGTGGATGCCGGCTCCTCCTGCGACAGAGCGAGCGGCCAAGAGGAGAAGGCAAAGGCTGTCACCAGCTCCCTCCGTCGCCAAATTCAGTCATCCCAGTTCATGGCTCCCACCCAGGCTGGCGTGTGACAGGCACGGAGCTGGGCTGGAGAAGGCAGATCCATCCTGCAACCCCCACCATCTTCCAGGGGGAAGCTTTCCGAGCGGGCTCAGCACACGCAGGGATCGGGAGGGATCCCGGCACCGCTTCCACCCCTGAGAGCCCTCCCGACTCCCAGCCCCTGCCGGGGGTGAAGCCTCTGCGGCGAGCGAGCCTGGGCCCTGCTGCTTCCCCTGCTCGGCTGTCTGGAGATCTCCAAACCGCCAGCGTCGATTTGGAGCTGATGCTGGATGAGCGGGGATGCTGTGGGGAGCAGACTGGCACTGGCACGGTTTGGGTGGGGAGGGGAAGGTTTTCTCTGGGCATTTTGGCTGCTGGGCTCAAACCCCACCGTAGAAGGTGTTCATACGAACATTTGGGGTACAAACCCGCTGCTGTCAGCACAGAGCAGCTGAGAGGGCGACCTCGGTGGGCAGGAGGGAGCTGTGGGATGCAAAGGAGCTGGGAAAGAGGAGGGGGCCTCTCCCTGCTCTACCTAAACGCCTGTTTCCCCTGCCTCCAAGTGCCCTGTGCCCTGCTGGAGGGCCAGATGTGCTGGGGCTGTGCCCTGCTGGAGGGCCAGCTGTGCTGGGGCCGTGTCCCTGTGCCCTGCTGGAAGGCCAGATGTGCTGGGGCTGTGTCCCTGTGCCCTGCAGGAGGGCCAGATGTGCTGGGGCTGTGCCCTGCTGGAGGGCCAGATGTGCTGGGGCCTTGCCCCGTGCCCGCAGTCGTGCCAGGCGAGGCCCAGGCAGGAGCAGCAGGTGAAGGGCCCTGCTCCCGAGCTATTCCTGGCTCCAGGATGAGTCACGGCATCACCTTGGGCAGAGCACTGGGATTTGTGTCTCGCAGCACCTCCCCTCACTGGGGGCAGCTGCTGCCTCTGCAAACGCACCCGGGGCGCTGGCACAGAGGGGCGAGGAGGCACCGACCCCCCCGGGGATTCAGGGAGAGTCAGGGAATGAGCCGTGAGGGTCAGGCTGGAAATAAAAGAGGGGATGGAGAGATCCAGGCAACGATCGGAGGGTGGAAATGTTCCGTGGGATCCCATCATTCCCTGTTTGTCACCTCACGGGAGATGAGGGGAGCCCAGGGCAATGGCCAGACCCTGGGTTTCAGTAAATCAAAGGCCAAACCTCCCCCTGCAGTGCTCAGTGATGCTGCAATTTGGAGCTTCAGGACACCACGGGGACCAGGATGGTGACCAGGTTTGAAACGCTCCACCTGTGGCCACAGAACGCCAGCCCAGCCCGCTGTGAGGGGCGTGCTGGATGCCGGTGGGATACGGCCAGGGGATGGACCTGGGGGTCCTGGATCTCCTCTCCACCTCTCCTCGGCTGCATCGCTGGACCCACCAGACCTCGGCCACCCCGGCTTTATTTGGCTGTGCCCATAGGGATGCCAGGCAGGGATGCCAGGCTCCGGGATGTGTAGGATCTCCAGTCCCCGAGCTGGAGTCGGGATCTTTGCCGTGCACGCCTGGGACAGCTCCGCTGCCAGCCCAGGCACATCTCCCAGAGGGGGAAAACACCGTCCCTCCTTTGAGGCAACACCCGGGAGGCTCCTGCCGCAGCCACGGGTCGGGGGCAGCTCTCATAAACCTCCCCTCAGCCCCAGAGCCGATCCTAAAATAGCGGCAACTGTTCAGCTCCCCAGGTAAGGAATCAGCCTCACTGTGTGCTTTATAAACCTTCATCCGCGGCTGTGAAGGTCCTGCCTGACGTCCCCACCTCCCCTGGATGAGTGCTTTCAGCCTCTAAGCCTGACAGAAACAGAGATTTCTAATATAAAGCTTTTCATGTTACATTTCTGTGTGATAAAACCCAGACGAGCTGAAAGCGACGCTCTGGGACGGCGCTGTCCGTGCGGGGAGCGCGGCTGCGGAGTGACACCGCGCATGAGGTAATGGCAAACGTGACCAAGGCTGCGGCCAAGCTCTGGATCAGGTGCTGGCACCGCGCTGCCCGGGCCAGAAGGGGCCCTCGGCTGCCGAGGAGGCGGCAGCGCCTTCCTGGGGGATAGTGTGGGCACGGGGGACCGTGTGGGCACGGGGGACAGGGAGGACACCGTCCGTGTCCGGCTCCCCGCGCCGCTCAGCACCCCCGGGCACCGGGCTCGGGCTCTGCCCCGGTTCTTGGCCCCGCTCGCTCTCCCCGGTCCCCGAGAGGCTGCAGGAGGCTTCGCACGAGGGGTTTGCGGTGCAGGGCTCTGGAAAGCGCTGGGGCGGCTCCCCGGGTGTCCGTGGGCATCTCCCCGCCAAGGGTCACTCCGGCACAGGGATTTGGGGTCCCTCCGTGAACTGGGGGTGTCCTTGGGGCAGCAGAACGACCCCAAAGCAAGGGCTGGTTCTGTCCCAGCGCTGCTGGGAGCTGGGGGTGTCCCTGGGGTGTCTCTGGGGTGTCTCTGGGGTGTCCCTGGGGTGTCTCTGGGGGTGTCTCTGAGGTGTCCCTGAGGTGTCCCTGGGGTGTCTCTGGGATGTCCCTGGGGTGTCTCTGGGGGTGTCTCTGGGGGTGTCTCTGGGGCGCTCAGGCGGCTCCAGCCCCTCCAAACACCCTGTGGGCTGCCAGCCCGGGGCTCCCCCTGGCACGGCCATCTGCACCCGGCTGGCACTGGCCACCCACCCCGGGCTCCTGCCCACCTCCAGAGTCCAGCTCCTCGCTGCTCCTGCTGCTCCACCCCGCTGACTCCCCCCGGAGTGGGGCCAGCTGGGTCCCAGGGTGGCCTCTGTCCTGCCACTCTGCCACCAACCCACCGCAATGGCTCGGCAGCCTCCTTCCTTCCCTCCTTCCCTCCTTCCCTCCCAGTTCCCCAGTCCGTGCTCCCAGCTGGGGTTACAGCATGGAAATCCAGCCTCAGTTCTTGGCTTCGTCTGGTTTCTCCCCTGGCTTTCATCTTTGGAGGCTTGGCTCAGCTCTGCCCCATAATCTGGCAGGTTTGGGCAGGGGTTGGAAGCTCCCGGGACTCACAGCCCTGTTTGAGGGAGAAGCTGCCACGGAAAGGAGGAAAATCATCCTCTTCCTCCTGCCTTGCCTTGCCACAGGCCGGAGAGAAGCTGGGGAAAGGCCTGGGAATAACTTTTCCCACTGAAACACGAGGCAGGGAAGAGCAGGCAGCCCCAGGCAGGGGCAAGGGCAGAGATGGGCAGCGCTGATGTGAGACTGGAATTCATTTTTCCAGAGGGATGGGCTGAGGGTTGGTTCATGGCAACGCCCCTTTGGCAGCCAAACCTGGGGCTGTGTGCCCAGAGCCCACGGGCACCTGGGGAACGGAGCAAATTCCAGGTGCCTTCCCCAAGCTCTGAACATTCACGGCTCGGGCACCTCTGCGCACCTGGTGCCCCACATTTAGAGCTCCTCAGGGGGTGTTTCCACCGACTCCTTTGGGAACCCTCTCCGTTTCCTGTGCTGGGAGATGATGAGAGGTTTAGGTGAAGAAATCCCCGTTTCCGTGCCTTTGGAGCGTTCCCAGCGTTTCCACCCTTGCGGGTTCGGAAGAGCCTCCGAGCACTGGGTGCGTGATGGACCCAAGGCTGCTCAACCCCCTCCTCGTGGGGAGCAGAGCCCCTCTGTGCTGATGGGCAGAGCTGGGAATTCCCTGCAGGGAACACTGACCCCTTCCAAGGCTTCTCCCACGGACGAGCAAAGCTCTGCTGCCTCTGAGCCGCTGGTCCTCGATGTTCAAGGAGACGCGTCTGGAATTCCAACGGGGTTTTTACCCTGGGAGCTGAGGGAAAGACAAGAACCCCCCAGCACTTCCCACTCCCCAGCGCTCCCACCCCTCACGGCCAAGAGCGCCCCTGGGAATCTGTGCCCGGATTTGCCATGCAGCAGGGCTGGAGCAGCCGATGGGATTGGGAGTTTCACAGGGATCCCCCCTGGCAGTGCTGCTGATCCCCCCGAGGCAGTGCTGCCTGTGGGGATCCCCCCTGGCCCTGCTGCTGATCCCCCCGTGGCACAGGGGGCAGGGCCAGGGGTGGGCACCCGAGGGGCGGCTGCCCCGCAGCCCCCACAGCTCCCCAGCTGCTGTGTGGGTGCTGCACCCGACCCTGGAACTCCCTTCCCACCGCCCAGACGCATCTCCTTGGTACCACCCCCGCCAAAGCCACACCAAAGCCAACCCCAGAGCCCAAATTCTTCAGCCACCACCCCAGAGCTCCCTCTGCCAGGCCTCTGGGATGGAGAAGGGAGCAGCACTCCGAGCTCTTGCAGCTGGCGATGGATTTCCCAGGGGCTGGAGGGCACAGTGTGGCTCTGCAGCGATTCCTGCTGGGACGGCCACAGGACAGAGCCCAGGGATGGGACACTGGACCAGAGAAACCCAGAATGGTTTGGGGTGGGAAGGACCTTAAAGATCATCCTGTTCCCCCCCTGCCAAGGGCAGGGACACCTCCCACTGTCCCAGGCTGCTCCCAGCCCCAATGTCCAGCCTGGCCTTGGGCACTGCCAGGGATCCAGGGGCAGCCCCAGCTGCTCTGGGCACCCTGTGCCAGGGCCTGCCCACCCTCCCAGGGAACAATTCCTTCCCAATATCCCATCCATCCCTGCCCTCTGGCAGCGTGGATCTCATCTCTTTGCCCTCCCTCTCCCACTCCGATCTCTCCATCCATCTCCACTCCGATCTCTCCATCCATCTCCCCTTCCAGGAAAACTTCCAGAAGAACGCAGCGCTCCGCATTTCCATGGAAACTGGCCCAGGCCCAGCGGTGCCGTCTCCCTGGGTACCTATTCCTGGTGCCTGCAGAGGATGCTCCAGAGGCACAGGAGACAACCTGGAGAGGTGGGGCAGGGGCTCACGGCCACCTCCCGCCACCCACCAGCCCCGGGGAGGAGAGGGGCTGCTCCAAGGATCTTCTCCAGGGAGGATTTTCCTCAGGCACGTCCGGGCAGCCCCAGCGGATTCCAGCGGCACGTGAGGCTCTGTGCAGGGCCTGCCCAAAGGGGCTCTTTATTTTTAATTCCTGGGCACGAGGCTGGAATTTCAGAGCCTGGGCCAGGTGAGGTCGGGGCCGATGGTTATCTCCCTCCTGGTTTTAGGTTGCTGCACATCTCCACACTCCCCGGGTGCTCCGCTGGCCGCCGCAGCGCTCCCTGCCCTTCACATTTACAGATTCCTGCTCCTGCGTCCTCGCTTTTTCACCCCGAGCCGCTGATTTTGGGGTAAAATCCCTGGAATGTGGCTGCTGCCTGCAGTTCTGGAATGACACTGAGCACAGGAATGGCAGAGCAGCTTGGCAAAGCTCCGCTCCTAAAAATAGGCAAGAGTCAGAAATAATCTCTGCTGCCCCCCAAATAACCAAATCCCACCCCAGACTAAAGGCGAGGCGCTAATTCCGGCAGCTCTGGCAGCAGCCAGAGGGAGCAGGAGCGGGGTTTCTATTCTCTCCCTCCTCACACGCCCTAATCCCAGTATTTTTAGTGTGTTTTTGCTCACAGCAGTCAGGGGCAGGAGGATTAACCGGGCTCAGGGTGAGCGTGGGGCTGAGGCCAGGGCTCCCAGGAACGCCAGGATTTGGCTCTAACGAAGTCCTAAAGCAGGAGGGGACCATTTTCTCAACTTCTTTCTAAAACCTTTTTATCCCAAGAGTTTGTGTGCCTTGATGTAATGACTGGGAAGCTGCAAACATTTCCAAGTCTTTCGGTTTGAATGAAATGATTCATTGAGCCCCAAATAGGTCTTTCTTCATTTATCTCACGCTGGTTTTAATCACCTCTAAACAAATTGTGCATATTTTTAAATAAAGCATGTTTTAAACCAAATTACTGGACTGCTTTATTTAGAAAAAGCCTGAAGCAAAACACTGAACTTTTATTTTTTAGTTTTCAGCTGAAGCTCCTCAACGAGCCCCGAGCACCGTCAGGCTCCTAATGAGCTGCAGGACATCCCAACGCCCATCGCGGATGCAAATCAGGAGGGCTGTGTGTCCTCTCCGGGCCCCTCCTGCTCGGCTCCACGTGGGCTCCCAGACCGGGCAGGGGTTTTAGGGCAGGTAGAGGCTCGCGGGGTCCCTTGGGGCTCCCAGGAGAGGAGGTGAGGAGTGCCGGGGTGTCAGAGGAGTGCCAGGGTGGCAGAGGAGTGTCGGAGACAGCCGGTTGTGTCGGGGACACTCAGGTATGTTGGGGACACTCAGGTGTGCCGGGGACACTCAGATGTGTTGGGGACACTCAGGTGTGTTGGGAACACTCAGGTTTTCGGGGACACTCAGGTGTGTCAGGGACATCCAGGTGTGTCGGGGACACTCAGGTATGTTCGGGACACTCAGGTGTGCCGGGGACACTCAGGTGTGTTGGGGACACTCAGGTGTGTCGGGACCCCGGGCCCCAGTGAGCTGCAGGTGCCAGCCCTGCAATCAGATCAAGGCGTTCATTAAGGAACCACCGCAATGAACCCCCCCACCCCGGAGAGGGACGGGGCACCAAAGCTGAGCTGGCGGGACCGGGAGGAGCCGTTTCCTTGCCCCGGGTCGGGAAAAAGCCTCCAGGCGGCTTCGTCCCCACCCTTCCCTCCCTTCCCAGGCAGCCACCCAGTTTGCACCCCCAGTTTTCCAGTGCCCACAGGGATTACTGGGAACTGAGGTCGACCCTGGGAGGGAGCAGGGAGCTTCCTGCAGAGACTGGAGGGAGCTTGTGCCAGGTCCTGCGGGTGGGTCACAGCATCCCCTGCAGCACTCGGGGCTGGGTGGCAGAGGAGTGTCGGAGACAGCCGGTTGCTGTGCCAGCGGCTGGACAATGAGCCCAGGGGTGCCCAGGTGGGCAAGAGGCCAGTGTTCCCTGGGCTGTGCCAGCGCTGGGGTGGCAGCAGGCCCAGGGCAGTGCCCGTCCCCTGGGCTGGCACTGCCGGGGCACCTCCAGTGCTGGGGGCAGCTCTGGAGAGCCCTGGAGGGGCTGGAGCGAGTCCAGGGCAGGGAACGGAGCTGGGAAGGGGCTGGAGCATTCCTGAGGGAGCTGGGAAAGGGGCTCAGCCTGGAGAAAAGGAGGGCCCCAAAGGGCGCCCAGTGTGTGACCACAGCAGGAGGTGCTGGAACAGCCCAAGGACATCTCCTCTGTCCAGCAGCAGAGGGATGGGACGATGTCCTGGATCGGGAATGTGGGGTCGGTGACTCTGAGTCCATCTGAACACAGGTCCAGCCACATTCTTCACCCCGTGGTACTTTGGGGTAAAAAATGTCCTCTGGCATTTACATTTGAGGGTGACACTTTTCCCCTCTCCCCCAGGCTTGGGCAGCCCAGCTGAGTGAGAGGGGAAATTCTGCTCCTCTCGTGGCTGAACCATAGAACAGATTTAATTTGTGTTCATTTACATCCCACACTATGGCTCAGAGTTTTCCTAATTGCACCCTGAGACACCAGAGCAGCTCGTTTGAAGAGTTCCATGGATGTCCCTGCACTCCCAACCTTTGGCACGAATATCACTGAGTTTCATTAACGTAATTAATACTGAAAAAAAGGACTGCTCTCGTTTCACTCCTGGATTTTGGAGTTGAGTCAGGATCGCAATCCTGCAGCCACAAGCAATAAATCAGGGCTGGCTGGATGGACTTGCCTTCGTTAGCAGCCTTTAAATTTGGAGGAGGAATTGATGGCACAGAGCTGACTTCGGAGCCTGATGGGTTTATTGCACGGAGAGCAGAGTTAATAAATCTTCCTGCTGCTCTGATTAACGATTCCAGAGAGCGTCTGTCCACATTCCTGGAAGCTTTCCTGAAAAGGAGCAATGAGCTGGTCAAGGAAGCAAATAACTCTACAAATGAAAAGCTGTTGGATAAATTCATCTTCGAGCGGGGCTGGGCCAGGTGTGAGTTCCCCCCTCGTGATCAGAGGGAAAAGGAGCTGAGGGGGGGCCATGGGCACGACTGGAAGTGGTGCTTGGAAAAGCACCAAGGGCTGCAGGGAGCACGGAATCAACGCCAACCTCTGCAACATCCCGGGCAGTTCGCTGAGCGTGCACCCCTGTGTGCTCCAACACAGAACCCCAGAGCTGTCTACGCTGGGAAAGCCCTTCCAAATCCATCGAGTCCAGGTTTTCTCCCAGCAGTGCCCAGGCCACCACTGCTCCATGTCCCCAAGTGCCACATCCACAGGACTTTGAAATCCCTGCAGGGATGGGGACTCCACCCCTGCCCTGGGCAGCTGTGCCAGGCCTGGGCAGCCCTTTCCAGGCAGGAATTGTCCCAATGCCCACCCTGAGCCTGCCCTGGCCCAGCCTGAGGCCGTTCCCTCTCCTCCTGTCCCTGTTCCCTGCCAGCAGAGCCCGACCCCCCCCCGGCTGCCCCCTCCTGTCAGGGACTTGTGCAGAGCCACAAGGGCCCCCCTGAGCCTCCTTTGCTCCAGCCTGAGCCCCTTTGCCAGCTCCCTCAGGAATTCTCCAGCCCCTCCCCCGCTCCGTTCCCTGCCCTGGACCCGCTCCAGCCCCTTCCCAGCTCCCTCAGCTGCTCCCACCAGGGCACAGGGCCTGGTTTGCTCCCAGGTGCTCTCCAGGACTCTCCTCTCAAGGCAGAGGAGCTCTCTGGAGCTACAAGCCCTGATTAAATCCTGCAGGAGTGAGAAGGAAATGCCGTTGTCTCCTTGCCTTGTGCCCCGAGCTCTGCTGGATGGATCCAGTGGGAATCCTGGGCGACTCCACGTGGACAGAGCAGGGCCTGGCCCACTCTGGCAAACACAAACAAACAGAATTAGCACGAGGCACAAAGTGCTGCCAGGACAGTGCAGTGTCTCCATAGAAACCCTGACAAGAGAACCTGGCGCTGATTTAACGCAGTGCCGGAGCCTGGCGATGCTGAGAAGTTCCTTCTCGGAGCTCTCTCTCCTAAGGAAGGCGGGATGCGATCGCTGGAGATGCTGTTGGATGCGAGGCAGGGCACGGACACGGCGTCTGGGCTGATGTGACAGCCAGGGATGGCAGCTGCAGGCTCGGCTCACGCTCAGTTCTCCTTCCCTGCTCCAGTTCACAACTAAAAATAAACAGGAGAAGGAGCTGAGTCTGCTTCAAGGAATTCTGGGGCAATAGATAAATAAAAATAAAAGATGATGTTCCTGAGGGGAGACACTCCTAGAGCTTGATCACCTCTTTCAGTGCTGGCCCTTTGAACCTCTGCCCAGGAACAATCACCAAATCAGTGATTCTCTGTGAAAAACAAACATTTCCTTCCCTCACAGACAGGAAAAATACTCAGAAATGAGGATTCACTCAGAGCCGTGGACCCCAAGTGTTCAGGTAACACAAAGGTGACTCCCGAGATTGCTGGATCTGTAGATAAAGAAAAGAATTTCCTGTTTGTTTAAAGGCTTTCTGCTTTCAGGTCTCAGAGCAGCGCTCGCACTCAGCCCTGGCTGCGGTGAGTCCCAGAATCTGGGTTAGGCAGTCCCTCTGTGCCAAACAGCGGCTCTATTTTAACTGGGAAATCCTCTGCAAGCCCTGGGTCGTGTCTCTCCCACGCTCTGGCTCCATCCCAGCTCCTCATCCAGGGAATCCTGGCCAGGCACTGACCCATCCCTCTGCTCTTCTTTGTGCCCTGAGCACCGGGAAGGGCTCGGGGCTGGGACGGAGGTGCTGGGGGGAATCAGGATCCTGGGGCAGACCCAGTCAGCTCAGCTGCACGTCTGAGCACTGGGAATGGCCACCTGGAATCAGCAGCTTTTCCTACAGGGGATGTCAGCTCCCAGTCAAATGTGGGCCTGCCTGGGGTTTCTGGGGTCGCCCCTCTCCAGCAGGGCAGGGCCACTGCCTGGGCCACCCCTCGGGCTGTGCTGATTAATCAGGATTTATCTCGTGCCTGGATCCTGCCTTGGCCTCCTGAGGGGAAGGACCTGGTAAAACATCCTCACTCCATGCCCCGGTCACCTCTGGAGAGGGACTCCACGGCAGTGCCCCAGAGCTGTGGGTTATCCAGCCCCACTGGCTGAGGCTCCGGAGACACCTCCCATGAGACAGCTCTGGGAGGGAATCCTGGAATGGTTCGGGTGGGAAGGGACCTTAAATCCCATCCAGTGCCACCCCTGCCATGGCAGGGACACCTCCCACTGTCCCAGGCTGCTCCCAGCCCCAGTGTCCAGCCTGGCCTTGGGCACTGCCAGGGATCCAGGGGCAGCCACAGCTGCTCTGGGCCAAACACAGGAAGGTTTTTTGCTGCCCCGATGCAGAGGAACATTGTGAGGTTTAATTCATTACTGTTTGAGAAGTGTTTTAGAAGGGACTATGAGGTGAAAATCCCCCACCCAATGGGGATGGGGGACTCGGGTGGAACTGGATGCTCTTCAAGGTCCACTCCAAGCCTGACCACCCTGGGCCGACCCTGCCCTGCCTCTGCCTTCACACACACACAGACATTCGGTGCTGTGCACAGTTCTGTTTCTTCAGTGACCGGTGGTAATTCTCCTTTCCTCTTCTCCCAGTGAAAGAAACAAAGCTGATTTCTCAGGAAATACCCGTTTTCTGCATTTCCTGATTTGTCCAAGGCATAATCCCTGTGTCCTCAGGGTCTGAATGTGATCATGACTATTTACTCTTAGCTCTGAAACAACCAGTTTGGTACAGAACATTTAAATATTTTCTATTTTAACCTCCACATGACATTTTCTTCTCTTCCCCCCCTTTTTTTAGACTTCACCTTCAAACACCGATAGTAAAAGCTGTAAAGCCCAGGAAGCACTGGAAGCTTGAAGATTTCCAAGGAAGACACACGCCTGTTTTCCAGGAGATGAAATGAGGTCACGTTTCGCTGGCACTGCTGTGACTTTCCTGTGGTGCGAGGCTTTGAAGGTGTGACATCAGAGGTGGTGATTCCAGCCTCCTCCTGCTCCAGCCTCCCTGTGCTCAGGAATGAGGTGATGGGCAATGTTTGCAGTTTCTCTGCTGTGTTCCATAAAATGCTGCGCTGCTTTGCAAACGTCAGGCTCTTGCCTGAGCCCAGCCTGGAATGTTTGTTAAGGACTGCCAGGTTTCACCTCCCCTTTGCCATGGGTAAGCTCATGGAAAACAGGGAACGCGTTCCCATTCCCACTGAATCACAGGGCCAAGCCGGTCCCTGGAGCCAAGTGACACCGAGGAGCTGACTCACGGAATTGGCTGGTGCTGAATTACTCTTCCCTGGAAGAGCAAAGCCGAGGCTTTCACTCCCCAGAGATGTTGAAACCCTTTTGTGCTCTTTGCCAAAACGTCTGTGTTTGCTTTTCATTATTACGGAATCATTGCACTTCCAATATTGGAGAATAATGGGATGGGGTGGGGTGGGGTGGAAGGGACCTTAAAGCCCATCTCATCCCAACCCCTGCCAGGGGCAGGGACACATTCCACTGGTCCAGGTGAACAGGAAAATGCCAGATTTTCCAAAGCTGTCCAGGTGGATTTTCCTGGGATAGGATCTCCACATTTCTGAGCCCTCCAGAACGTTTTACAATCTGGCAAAACGACGTTTATTTTCTCCTCCCCTCATTCCTGAAAAACCACAGAACTGTTTTACCAGAAACTTTACACAGAAGCTCAGGTGGAGAGCAACATCTGTCCCAGAAAGTTCTTGTCCAAACAATTCCCGTTTGGCAAAAGTTCTGAGCAGCTGAAAGGAGGTGTTGGAGAAGGGAAAAGCCGGGATGCCTCAATGAGCAGCTGGAGCAGGAGGAGCCAGCAGCAGAGTGCCCGTGCTGGGTACAGCAGTTCAGCTTGGCATCCAGGAAACAACTTCACTGGAAACATCTCTCCTCTGCACCGACAGGACTGGGGCTTTGCAGGGCCTCAAGGGGCTCCAGGAGAGCTGGAGAGGGACTGGGGACAAGGCCTGGAGGGCCAGGACACAGGGAATGGCTTCCCACTGCCAGAGGGCAGGGATGGATGGGATATTGGGAAGGAATTCCTGGCTGGGCTGGAATTCCCAGAGCAGCTGTGGCTGCCCCTGGATCCCTGGCAGTGCCCAAGGCCAGGCTGGACATTGGGGCTTGGATCCACCTGGGACAGTGGGAGGTGTCCCTGCCCATGGCAGGGGTGGCACTGGAGGGGCTTTGAGGTCCCTTCCCACCCAGCCCATTCCCTGACTCTCCAAAGGGCACATTCCTCCTGTCTGCACTCTGCAGGCTGCGCCTGCAGCTTCCCTGATCACTGCCCTGCTCCAAGGTCAGTCCCGTGGATGTTGTGGCCTTTATGGCTGAGCCCCATCTCAGCAGGGAAGGAACCCCAAAGCAGGGCACTTCTCCTTCCCAGGCAATGGGGTTCCAGGCTCTTCCAGACCTGTGCTTGGCCATGGTTTTGTTCTGCTGTAGAAAATCCCAAATTCAGGGCACACGGATTTTCAAAGGAGCTTCTAAGATCCGAGTAGGGTGGATGACAAACAGCTCAGCCAAGGGCATCTTCCCTCACAGGTGGGAAGGCACAGAAACCCTGCTGAGAGATTTGTGAAAGCGCCCATACCCGCACAACACTCAGGCTGCCACAGCTCATTTCCACAGGCACATTCCGGGCGATCCTGGAGCCGAAAATGGCAGCTGGAAAAGCCACCTGAGCAGGCACAATTCCTGCCTGTAGCCGTGTCCAGGAGCGATGCGGTGCTGGGATCCCTGGATCTGTGCTGAGCCAGGAGCAGTGACTCAGCTCGGCCCCGTTAGTCACTGCCAGGGATCAACAGGTCGGGGTTGGCACATCGTGGGCACCTCAGGGGAGTGGAAACTGAACAGGGAAAAGGGCAATGGAGTGGAAGAGGGGCAGAGAAGGAGATGGGGATGGAAAGGGCAACTTCTGGCATAAAGAATTGTCTGGGAGAGGAGAGAGTTCTGCCCAGGCAGGTGGGGATGGACAGGGTGGGAGCCAAGCGAGAGGAGCCGAGCGAGTGCTGGGGACACCAGGGAAGTGTGAGGTCCTGCAGAGGTGCAGCTCTTAATTGGGTCCCTTGATACCTCCCGGGGCTCTAATTAAGAGACTCCACAAAAATCTTTCCATGCTTGGGACATTCCCAACATTTGGGTTATAAAATCATAGAAAATCCTCAGTTGCCCTTGACCCCCAGGATCATCCATCCAGCTCCTGGCCCTGCCCAGACACCCCAACACCCCCACCCTGGGCACCCCTGGCAGCGCTGTCCAAGCCCCCCTGGAGCTCTGGCAGCCTCGGGGCCGTGCCCATTCCCTGGGGAGCCTGGGCAGTGCCAGCACCCTCTGGGGGAAGAACCTTTCCCTGATCTGCAGCCTGACCCTCCCTGGCCCAGCCCCAGCCGTTCCCTGGGTCCTGTCCCTGTCACAGAGATCGGAGCTGCCCCCGCTGAGCTCTGCCTCAGCCGCCGCTGCTCCAGCTGAACATTCCAGGTGCCCTCAGCCATCCCTCATACAGGTTCCCCTCTGGACTCTTCCTCATCTTCGTGGCCCCGTGGCCGAAGCTGCCCGAGGCTCTCAGTTATTACTTTATTCCTTTAAAACGAGGAGTATGAGCAGACCGAGGGATGGATGCGCAGTCACCTAAGCCTGGTTTCCAAGGAAGCCGAGCTCACGGCTGTCTGAGGCAGCCCAGGGGATGAGGATGGACGTCTTGCACCTCTCAGGTGTTGATTTCCAGCCCCCACACTCAGAATGACCTCCCAGACACAAGTCCCCATCACATATTTCTGGTGACAGCTCTGACAAGGGCTGTGTGAAGCCCCAGCCTGGCGTCTGGAACAGGCAGGAGAGCGAATGAAATGCACTTTTAAAATCAATCCCCATTTTAGATTGGTTTCTGCACGGAAGGGAGCGGGGGAGAGCACGAAAAGGTTGAGGCAGCACAGCCAACGTGACTCAGCAGAGAACAGGTCAGTGGGTGGGGATGGACAAAGCCGGGAACCTGGGCCTGGCTTTGGGGGATGCAGACCAGGAGCTGCCACCGTGGATGTGTGACCCTTCCCAGCGCTGCACTGGGGGCTGCATTTTGTCTTTGCAGCTAAAAAAAACAGCTTAAAACCTGAAAGAACTCACCGTGGACATTCGGTTCAGCCAGCAGCACCTGCACAGGGCAGTTACAAATCTGATTTTAAATCAGGGATGGAGTTCTGTGCTGATGCAAATGGGCTCCGTGTCTGTGTCCCGCACACGCCGGCTCTGCTCAGGCAGGGTAAAAAAGAGCCCAGCAAAGAGAAGCACCCAGTTTGGGGCTGGTGGACACTCCCTGGGCTCCACTGCCCCTCTGGGAGCTCGGAGCCACCCAGGTGGGACAGCCACGTGCTGCCCAGGACAATGGGCCACCTCGTGTGCCTGTTCTGCCTCAGCTTGGGCCCAGGGACTTGGAGTTGCGTTTCTGCACCCTGAAGCCCGAGCAGAGGCATTTCTTTGTTAGACCATGGCCAGGACCCAAATAACAGCATCAAAGATGAAAAATAATGACAATAATGATGATAACAGTGATGGGGCAGCAGGATGGGGACAGCTCTGACCATCCCAGCAGTGACCAGAGCTGTGCCCAGGGTACCCTGGCTCCACACGGCCGAGCCTCACCCCAGGACTGCTGGATCTCATTCCTGAGGTCTGCAGGGAGCAGTGTTGGCAGGAGGTGTCCCAAAGCCTCCTTCCTGCTCGTCCCACGCTGCTCCACGCCCGGGTCCCTGCACGCCAGGGACAGGAACTGCTCTGTTCGCAGCAATCTGAATTTCGCCTGCAGCGCTGCGGAGCCTGGAGCCAGCCCTGCCAACTTCCCTGCCTGTGGAATGCGGGAGTGATGACAGGGAGATTGGATGTGAATTCCCATCTGCCTCACATGGCTGTTTTGGGCTTTAATTAATACTTACAAACTACTTAAAAAGCCACATATAGGAGCTGTTATGTAAGCAGGAGTTATTATTATTAAAAAAACATTACGAGCGAGTTATTAGTCTGACAGATGGAATTATCAGCGGAATTATATTTTTATCAATCATCTCGCGTTTCCTTTCCTCTCATCTTTCTTTTATCACCCTTCAGCTCGAGGTTGGCAGCCCAGCACGGGGCGTTTGGAGCGTTCATCACCGATGGCTCCCAGGGCACGGGTGAGTAACCGAGCTGTTCCCAGGCAGCGCAGAGCTCGGGCTGGAAAACCCTCTGGGATCCATCTGAGGCATGAAACGGGCACCAGTGATTTAGAACATCGATAGCTGAGGCCTGGAGATCATTTCCCCCACCCCTGCTGGCTCTGGGCTCAGGCAAAGCTCCTCGGGGAGCTGGGGCTGCGAGGAGGAAACCTGCCACGGGAAACATTCCCCATTCCCCAGCAGGAATCGCCTTCATCAGCGCCGGGAGCTGATGGAGAAGGATGATTTTCTGTCCTCTCTTCTCTTCTCAGGACATCGGGGAGTTCATGGCACTGTCACATAAACGTTACCTGAGGGACACTGACGGCTGCTGCCTTCAGGGCAGGGAAGGCTCAGCTCAGGCTCCCAGTCCTGGCTCTGGCCTCTGTCCTGCAGGATCCCAATGTCTGCAATGCCCAGGGGAGCTCTGCAAAGAGGAGCTGGGGGTGGAATTTGTGAGGGTGAACTTCCAAAGGGCAGGGCTGGATGGGATATTGGGAAGGAATTGTTCTCTGTGAGGGTGGGCAGGCCCTGGCACAGGGTGCCCAGAGCAGCTGTGGCTGCCCCTGGATCCCTGGCAGTGCCCAAGGCCAGGCTGGACATTGGGGCTTGGAGCAGCCTGGGACAGTGGGAGGCGTCCCTGCCCATGGCAGGGGTGGCCCTGGATGGGCTTTGAGGTCCCTTCCCACCCAAACCCTTCCCTGATGCAATAATTAGGAAGAGCTCACAACGGCTCCCACAGTGGGAATTGCAGAGGAAGCTGCTCCCATAAGGTTGGTGGTGAAGCAAAACTTCCCAGGACTTTCCAGCAGCCAAAGCCCCCAGAGAGGTGACCATCCCCATCCCAACCTGGAAACTGCCCCTTGTCCCAGTCTTTGGTGGGTAACTCTGAATAACAAAACCCTCCTCTCCCCTCGGACAGTGCTCAGCACTTTGCTTCTGGCTGGGACTTCTACAGCCACAAGACATAAATGCTGCTTTTTATTACTGGATTTCTCTGGAGTTAATCTGTGTCCAGAATGTGAAATGTTTCTGGGATATGTGTCCTATAAATATGGAATCATGGAATGGTTTGGGTGGGAAGGGACCTCAAAGCCCATCCAGTGCCACCCCTGCCATGGGCAGGGACACCTCCCACTGTCCCAGGCTGCTCCCAGCCCCAATGTCCAGCCTGGCCTTGGGCACTGCCAGGGATCCAGGGGCAGCCACAGCTGCTCTGGGCACCCTGTGCCAGGGCCTCACACCCTCACAGGGAGAATTTCTTCCCAATATCCCATCTAAACCCACCCTCTTTCAATTAAACTTGTTACCCCTTCAAGAGAGACTAAAATAAACAGTCCACGTAGAAAACATCCACAGATAACATAATCCTAACTTCTGTGCTAGGAAACCCCATTTCCTTGTTGACTGCACTGGGAATGACCAAATGGGACAACTCTAGAATGCATTCCTGGGACTCTGCTGCTTTCACACCATCCCCCCCTGCCCAACCACCCCACCTGTGAAACCCTTCGCACATTTGTAATTTGCTCCACGTTTGCTTTTAATTGCTCTGTTAATTCATGATGCAGCTACAGACTGAAATAGATAACCTGCTTGGCAGCCTGGGTTCCTAAAATAATCAAGTTCATTAATATGATTAAGAGCAAAATCTTTTACTGCTTCAGGTACTCAGTATTAAATTGAAGAATGAGCATTGAAGTAGTTGCTCAGGTAGGTCTCATTCTCACAAAGTATAAAAACTCAGTTAATTTTAAAGGTTTCTGTCCCAAAATAGCCCTGTACTGTACTTTAATAGTAAAGCAATAAAAAAACCTTTCCATGAAGTAAGAAAGAAACACAATGTAAAGTATTACAAGTTCCCAGACACCCAGGGCATGACTAACACTGGGATCAGGATTTTCTGACTGGTCAGGAACCAAGAAATAATAAGAGGATGCTCGTGCAATTAACACGGGGCGAGGGTTTGTGATTCGTGGGATTTTAGTTACCAGGCTAAATTTAAACCCTTAATTTACCTAAATTAAAATTGCTCAGTCTGGTTGCAGCCTTTTCTCAGCCAAGTCTGGAAATGAGCTCCAGTTGCACGTTATTGCTCTTACTTTGGAGGTTTATAATTATAACTTCAGGATGATCAGAGGGTTCAAACGGAGGTAGCCACTCGTCACCCCGGGGAGGATTTGGGGAGCTCAAGTCTTGTACAAATCCAAGGCTTCCCCCTCATGCGAGGCGAAGGCCAGGCCCCCACTGCTGCGAGCTCAATGAAGGAACTCTTATTTATATATAAACGACATAAAATAACGGTTTATTTACTGAATTTCCTCATTAAAGCGCCCGTTAGCCCTGCTCCCGGCCAGGCCGCGCTGCAGCTCTCGCCGCTCAGACCCAGAAATAAAAAGGACAGGCTGTGTCTCACAAAGGTCCGAGGCTCCGGCAGCACGAACAGATGGGGCCGGACAGATGGAGCAGGGAGGGAACAGCGAGCCAATGTCAGCCAGCGTGAGGGGAGGCGGCTCCGCTCCCGGGCCCCGCGGGGCAGCTCCCGCAGGAACGGCGGCAGAGCGGGGGACAGGGCGGGCAGGGGCTGGGGACGGCAGCGCTGAGGGAACGGAGGGAGCCCCGGGCAGGGCGGGCAGGGGCCGGGAACGGCAGCGCTGAGGGAACGGAGGGAGCCCCGGACAGGGCGGGCAGGGGCCGGGAACGGCAGCGCTGAGGGAACGGAGGGAGCCC
>VZTA01005529.1:0-21613 GCA_013398855.1 Mohoua ochrocephala | reverse complement strand
TTTTTTTTTGCTCCCTTTTAAAATTAATCTTCATGAATACTAAAGGACAAAAAAGTCAAGAAGCTTTCATAGAGTTAGTTAACGGCCATTAGATCAGATAAAATCACAAGAGGATACCACGTTTTTGTATGTCTTCCTTGTCCAAATGGAGCTGTTAAATTTGATGCACCACCACTCTTGAACTTCAAATATTTTTTTCCTGTTTCTTTCTTCACAAATTGTTTAGGTTCACTTTTGCGAGCACATTTTCCAAGTACTAGGTAGTAATAACAGCAATCTTGTGCAATTTGTCTTCATATGAACCAATGCAAATAGCACCACCCCATTCTTACTTTGGAACAAGATATCAATCAGCTTAAAGAAAGGTAACAGCCCTTTCCCAACCACATAATGAAGGCCAGCCAAAAGCCAAGAAAACTTCCAACAGATGTCAGGGAAAAAAAATTCACTGAAAAGTAAGAAGTAGGTCTTGCCTGTTCTCTAGAGAAGCCAGCACATCAAGTTTCAGTTTAAAGACAAGAAAGAATGAGGGCAAAAAACCCCAATGTATTTTTAGAGTTATTGGTTTTGCAGCCTGAACAACTTAAACAATGCCTTCAAATGTTTTATGAATCTTGATTCAGGAGGAGAGCAAATTCCAAACAAAACAAAGGACTTATTTATATTTCTGCTCATCCAAAAAAAAAAAAAAAACCCAAACCAAAAACCCCAAAAAACAAAACAACCCAGACTTCTTTCTATTGGCGTTTCTATTGAAAGAACACCAACTAAAATAAAGAATGTATTTTGGAATACGTTTTCTAGAAACCAATAACAGAATATTTTTTCTAAATAGCTAGTTAGCTATCACTACATTATCATAAACAGCTGTGCAACATGCATGAATATGCTATTCAATCATATGGTTGTACGGATTAAAAATCTGCACTAACTTCACTCAAAGGAAAGGTTTATTCCAAAACTCTACGGAGTTAGTGAGTACTTCTGAGGCTGAGAACACTTCTACAAACTCAAAAACAACCTAGGTTTCACTTCTGCAACTCCCAAAAAGACCTAAGCTCTGAAAAAGCTGCCCCCTTTAAATCAAAAACCACTAGAAGGACATTTCTGGAGTTTTCTTCTCTGTACTGTGTCCTGTATTTTGACAACTGAAACCAATAGCAATGTTCCCATTCACTTCAGATGATACCCACAGCTTCAGT
The DNA here is from genome assembly GCA_013398855.1 of Mohoua ochrocephala. Taxonomy (NCBI): domain Eukaryota; kingdom Metazoa; phylum Chordata; class Aves; order Passeriformes; family Acanthizidae; genus Mohoua; species Mohoua ochrocephala. The sequence continues at coordinate 20,411 of VZTA01005529.1, read as the reverse complement.
GAATACAGGCTGACTTGCAACAAGAGGAAGCCTTGCAAATCTCAATATGAAGGAGCTGCTTCCTTGGGATCTTCAGGTGGTATATTAAGCCAGAAAGTGAGATTCCCAGTAACTATTCTACATTTTGAGAATAAATGACATTCACACCAGCAGAGTTCTGAATATTCAATGGTCTCAAGCATGTGTCAACATACTACCCTGATTCAAAATTCTGAATAGCACTAGAATGTGCTGTCATTCACCATTAGTCTCACTAACAAATTCATTGCCTAGAGGCCATGAACTTACAGAACTTAGTATGGAATGTCAGTAAAGATTTATAGTTACTCTTAAAAACTCTAAGCCTGTGTTTTATTAGCAAAATCTCTGTAGGAGGCGCTTGTGAAAAATTCAAAATACATATAAGTACTCTTTCTAGGATAAAAATCCCTGCATAAGGCTAAGGCATAAAAAAATATTCAGACAACCCACATTCAAATGTTATCATGGCCACATACTTCTGAGATACAGCAGTATATAATTAAAATGTGGAAAACCAATTTGTTTCCTTTTCTAATTTCCTCTTTCTAAATGCTGATTATTTCTCTACATCATGCCTCCAGCTTCAAGCCACAGTGCCATGGTTTAATTGAAAAGGTAGGGTTAAGTTATAGGTTGGACTCGATGCTCTCAAAGGTCCAGCCTAATTAACTCTGTGATTCTGTGAAGCTCTGTCAGCATGTTTATTGCTTCCATAATTATGCTGAAAAATATGGGAGAAACACAGCTTTTTGAGGGAGATGTATTTTTGTCTATGTGACTGAAAACTAAATGTTATCCACCAAACGAATTGGTTGTGGACGGCCAGTATAAATCTTTTGTGCTCTCTGAATTGACACATAGCATTTAACTCTTTGTCCATATTTTTCTTTATTAGCTCAGCATGTCAAGGTAGACAGACAACACTACTCAAATGTAATTCCTGTCAATCACTGCAGCCCTATCTCTCTGAACCAAAACAGTATTCTGCCAAGTATTTCAAAGATCTTGGATTGGTACTGCAATCCAAAAAAACACAAGCTAAAAATTATGCTCAGCCTAAAGGAGATTAATTTTAAAAATGCCTTATGGGAAGATAGGGATGTCTGTTAGTACTGTTCATATAGTAATATGGTCACCCCTCTGAGACTCCTTAGGTTCTGAACGCCACTTCCACAAGGGTCAAGATCCCATCTCTCATGGATTTGTACTAAGCTTCAGTGATGTTTGAAAACCTTACTCCCTTTGACTTATCTAGGAATGATCTAGGGGTATCATGCAGTGTAGGTCCACGAATCTCAAACTACTATGGTAGAAAAACTGCCACAAGTTCATACAGACTTGATGTGTCATGAAGTTTTTTAAAAACAGAAGGATTGCTTGTAAAATAAAATTCGTAATGTTCCCATTTAAAAAATTAATTTTTTTATCTAAACCAGATATGAACTGGCACAGACTGATTATGACTTCGAACAGGCTGAAAAACACTTGTTTTAAGGTGTAAGGTGCCTGGCTTCCCTTCAGCATGAAACCTGCAAAACCTGAGGCTTTAACAGTTTCACTCCTGATTTGTTAGGAAGAGGTGAGGAAAACAGAAGTGTTAATGTGTCAGCATGGCAACGGGATGAGTGTAAGGATAGGTGAGAAGAATCTCACTGAAGAAGAAGGAGCAGGGAAGTAGGAAAAATTGAAAAGATAAAGAGGAATTCAAGAGCAGTCATAAAGGTAGTCCAGCCCATTTGGTTTGCTTGCCAACTTTTTGGATTTAGTTTTTAAGGGCAATAAAAGTAATCCATCCACAAGCACCAAAGAAGCTAATAAGTAAATGACTATTAAACAATATATGTAAATACAGAAACAACTGTAGTGAAACTCTAAGGAGAATATTTAGGTGTTCAATAAAGCTCAAATTAGTGAACAGATGCAAAGGCTGAAAGAAAATTGCTTGTGGTGTTTCATCACATTTAGAAAGCTTTTTATACTTTTTGCTTGGTGACAAGCTCATCAGAGTGCCTTAAAAGTACTTAGACTGTCAAGTTCTACTACCCTTATTCAATTTTTTTCTGAACTTCCCACTGTTTCTGATAGTTGAACATTTTCCCTGGTTTTCTAAACTTTAATGCAGTTATTTTATTGGTATTTTATCAGTATTGTTATACAGCTGAATTAGTCCTTTTCTCTTTCTAGACATCATGCTTTCATTTTACTGTGCCAAACAAACCATAGTTTATTCCATTTTTCCTCGCAACAGGCTGCATATTGACCCTTGCCTGTATCCTTTTTCCTAAACACTGTATTAGAAACACTCCTACTGAAAAAGAATATAGCATGCTCGCAAGGAATCCTGGGATCTCATTGTCCCTTCCCTTGGAAACATCTTTTTTCATAACTCCTGACTTGTACTTTTTCTGTTATCAACTGTTACACTTAATTCCCCTAATCTTTTGTCATTTCCAACTAAATAGTTTTCAGTTAATAATGAATTTTCCTATTACCACTCCCTAAGGATATGACTAAGCAGCTGTACTATTGAATTTCATCTCATACCTTGCAGGCTATTCCACAAGGTGACCCAGTTTTTCATCCCTCTTTTTGATGATGCTGAACAACTGTGTTTTATCAGCAGGCCTCATTAGCTCTCTTCTGCCAAAGACTTTAATGAAAATATTAAATTATACTGGTCCAAAGACTGATCTCTGAATCTCTGTAACTTTCCTCTAAACTGATAATTTTCTTTTCAGAGCAGGCCAATGCAATTTCCTTTTTAACCACTTTAAAGCCTTTACAAAATATATTCTCAAATAACTGTTTCAAGTTATTTTCTGATGTGTTATCTTTGCTTAATCCATGAGGAGTGGGTTGTGGTTTTTTTTAAATTCTACCACTTACAATGAAACTTGCTACACACGTAGTGAAGGAACATGGGGCACTTCTTTCATTATTCAAGGGGAAAAGTTAGATAACCTGCTTTGAAAACATTCATTTGAGTTTCACTTCCACCCTAGTGGAAGCAGTTTTCATATCCTAGTCTTTCCTCCACCACTGTTTAGTTTACCTCCAATTATAATTCTATTGCCCTAGATGAAAACTGAAAACCCGTTTTAAGAGGTCTGCCTAGACGTCTCCAAACCTCTAGTTTCACAGGATGCTTTGTTTCTTCACCTTATTTTTTTATTGATGAAATTGAAGAACATTGAGGTTTTTGGGTTACTTGTTTGACAAAGTCAGATCAAATTTTCAGCAATTCTTACTCTTCATTCTTCCACGTATATAAGAGTTAAAAATTAAGCCCAGAAAACTGAGAAAATCTTTTCGCATTTCTGAAGACTTTGGCTAGTCCCTGGCTTTACCACAGCAAGTACTTCAGGCTTTCTCCTTTGTTTAATACATAAGTTCTAGCTATTTTGTGTAGTTGATCTAATTACTTCCCAATGTATTTAACGTCATTCATTTGACTGTATGAAGTTGACCTCTAATGTCTGAGTTGCTGTTATTTTGCAGCTGACATAATTACATCCATCTGTTTTTTCTTTATTTACAGTGAACCAGTCTTTAATGACTCTTATTATTTATCAAAGATAAATCTGAAGCTATCAACATCTTTTGTATTTTATGTGAATTTGGAGAAATGTTAGCTATCACATCTGCAGATGTACCTGGCGGTACACTTATTTTCTGATCTTCATAAGATAAATTTAATTCTGACATCATTCCAATAAACTCCCAGCTATCAAACCCACACAACTAATAGCAGAATGACAGAAGTTTGATCAACATCCAAACATGGCACAACCCCAACATTTTTTTTCACAAATCTTACCATACACTTCTTGAAGTAATTTTGGAAGAAAACCCTTCTTTCTGTACCATTCCTACATCTTTGAAATCTACTGCACCATAAACACTATACTCCTGCCTTCAATTGCAAAGTTCTGGTCTTTCCATGACTACTATCCTACCATGAATTTCTGCTATATCTTTTGTGACCAGACTCGAAAGATTACGTACAACCCTTTCATTAACTCCACTAGCCATCTCCTGCAGTCAGTAACAGGTCTGTCTTTCATCTCCACACCTTCTCTTCCCTCCAAGAGCTGAAAACCAGAAACTGTGACAAAATTCTGATCTGTGATAACAATAAATGCCAGCAAAGAAAGAGTTAACCAAACCACCTTATTCACACTTATCCTTCTAAAAAAGCTCCATTTCATTTTTATTAATTCCCAGCTTGCTGATTTTGTGCAATGTTTAATACAGTTCATGATCTCCAGAATTATATTCTACTTTTGTGCAAATCTGTTTTACAGAGCAGCTGCTTCAGAAAACAAGCACTTTCTCACAAGAGTTATAAGGTTCAAAACATTTAGGAAAAAGCACAACTTCATTGTTGTGCAACTTCATTGTCTGTTACAGAACTAGAAAAATCTCCTTAGAAATAGGTGGTTTTCTCCTGGGCAGGAGGAGGAAATAGTGCACAGCACACCATTAGGAGACAGTAGCTTTAATAAAAACTCACACCACGGAGAGGACATGTAAAGCCATGGTGTTTAAGCAGCAAATTGAGAGACATATTTTTGTACTTGCAAAGAATGTGTAGATTGGCGAGTGGAATGTGCTTCCCCGGAGAATAAATAGGAGAGTACCAGGGTTGTAGCAGAGAACCTGCAGAGTCGAGATCCAGAGGGGAAAGTGGTGAGGTAGCAAGGACAGCAATTAGCAGAGTGGGGAAGGCTGGAAACCTGTTCCATCTCCACAACTTCAATTTTAGCATAACCGTAGTTCCCTGGTCAAGACTGAGGAATGCCAGGGACTTCATCAGGACCAGCAGAGTCTGAATTTAATGTCTGCAGGAAAGAGGAAGGTCATGGGAATGCTGCAGGAAACTCCCTCCTGCAGGTGCCAGAAACACTACTCTGATCCCCATCTGAAATCTCAGGAGACCTTTTGCTTGCTGGTGACTTCCAGCAGGCTTTGGATCACAGCAAATTGTTGTGAGAAGCAAACAGCGCTACCTTTTAAGGGTTTGAAAGACAGGTGTCTGCTAAGGAAGGCAAGAGCCTCCTTTGGAATGGAAAATGTAACCCCCTTCCCTCCGAATTATTATAAGTTTGAAATTAAGGGGCTTTCAGACAATTATAGGAGAAATAGGAATAACAGTTCTTTCCTAATATATATAACAAGGCAATAATACAGAAACACTGGCTTAACCTGACAGAGTCAGGATGCGACCTGACACCCTGCCAGGCAGGGTGGTGGTAGCAGTCCCGTTAAGTGGTGGCTGCAGTGCTCTTTGAAGTGGTTCTGTCGAAGCAGTGATCCTGTAGATAGGTCTGGTCTTCCTCTGAAGATCCAGTGGTGGTTCCATAGCTCTTGTCCTCTGGGAATGCAGTAGGTAAGGGCTGACTGTGGTGTTCCAAAGCCCAGATTATATCCAGGTGGGAATGCTTGGCTCCTCCCCCCTGGGTGGAGCATCTCACACTGGGATGATGTAATTCTATGGTCACGCAGTGGGACCTTGACAGCCCATTAAACAGAGATAGCCCCCGAGGGAGTTATCAGGGATGAGCCATGGCAGGAGAGAACGAGCACTGCCCCACCCGCTTTAACAGCTTGTGAATATCATAATAGAATACATACTTTTTGGTTACATCTTACATTGTAACCTAGGATACCATTGTTTAGCTCATATTCACAAAACCCAAACTCACAAAAACTTTTGTTCACTAAAGATATTGACAGAGTCGTCACTAATATTTGAAGCTATGAGATAAACTTCTACCAGAAGAGCATAAAATATTAATCCTGTTTTAATGCAGAGAACAAAAATATACAGTAGATTTTGTAGGTAAACGGCACAACTAGTACTGACAAATCTGCTGTTTTCCTTTAACCTGACTTTGTACTGAGCTTGCCGAAAATTTTGGGTTAGACAGATTGTGTATTATTTTTAGTCTGTCAGAAGTCAGCAAACATAATTTAAACATAGCAGTAAAATGGCAACAGAAGCCATGCTGACCACAGAAATAAGCCACAGGAGATGGCCCTGCTTGCAGCCATAAAGGGCCTTGCAGGGCAGTACTGCCAAGGAAAAACCATGACTCATACTAAATGATTTTCAGTGGCAACGGTGGTCAGTGCTCGGCTTGCACAGTACCGTTCATTGGTGTTAGGCAGCACCATTCCCCCACCAAACCAGTGCATTGTGAGCACCACGAATATGTACATCCCTCCTCTGCTAAAAGGGGCCTCCAGCAGCAAAGGAGAAAGGAGAACCAGCACCACCTTACAGAGCCTCTGGCAGGAAAACTACATGTGAGCAAGTAGGACAAGGATTCAAATACAGAAAATGCAGAACCATTGGCATAACTCTTACCACAGGTCAGAGCTTGTGCCCCAGGTACACTCTCTTAAAACACTGAATTCTACTTACCAGACTGCAGATTTTAGATAGGGTTAAATTATAGAAGCCTAAGCCTTTTAAAAGGCTATTTCTTTTAGAATCCAATGTATTGGATTTTAACGTCACTATGGGTTGGTAATTCTCTAGGCATAGCTACAGACTTAAATTTTAACAAGGCTGTAGCCAACTTTCTCCTAATGAAGATGTTCTCTTTATAAGAAAAAACCTCAGAAAATTATGTATACATTCCCAGAAGAGCTGCTATTAGCTACAGGAAGTCTTCACTCCTAATCCTGAAATACCAAAAGGTAGATTTCCTAATCTCTTACATTACATTTTACTGAACTTTTGTATTACTTTGTCATTTCTGGAAGCTGTTCACAGTGATCCATCTGCAGAATCTGCACCCTCTTTCTGGGCAATATCCAAGTTCTCCTTTTCTTTGCTGTAATTACTGTCTGCTCCTTGATGTATTCTTCCTGCCTCTAGACATCTTTCCTCATCAGCCTCCTCACAAGGACTCCTGCCTTTCCTTGGACTTTCCTATCTGTGTTCCTACCTTAGTTCCTACCTCCTAATGGTATATTTTTTCCTCTGTGTATGGAGCTGCTGAGGAAAAAGACTTTGTGAGACTGAAATAAGTAAATAAGGAGTCCTTCTTATTGTAAGTGGCCATTTAGGAAACTAGTTATTTTTCTCAGCCATGTAGAAGCAGCCTTGCCTGGAGACACACTGTTCATGTAATGTACTAATGCTGGTCTCTATGGACAAAGTAGCAGAGAGAAAAAGTGACTTTTCTTCCTGCGTCCAAAGCAAGAAGTGAAACAGTAGAGAACAACATGTGTGTGAGAGAGGAAGGAGGAAGATAATCAATTTAGCAAAAGAATCCTGCAAATCCTCCTCCTAACAGATCTTTACTGAAACTGGCTCCTTCAAAAATGCCATAGTAGACCGTGTTTGAATCAAATAGGAACATATTCAGAGGTTCTAAAGTGATATTGGCCTCAAAACCAAACATTCTGAGATCAGAGTAGGGGAGCATATCATAGAGGGAAAAAGGAAACTAACACTGCACAGCTAAGTTCCCAATCAAGGTGGGTACCAAAATCTGTACAGACCTCAACTGTGGGCAGCACATCTTCCTTCTTCCAGGGATCAGCTTGTGGGAAGGCATCCTGAACATTCAGAATGTGGCATTATATGCCGGTCGGCCCCATACTGAGTGACCAATAGCAAAGACTTTTCCAGTTTTGCAAGTTAAATTAAGAAGTGCAATACGACTGATGCAAAACGGCTGAGGAAGCAGTAGGATGCGGCGACCCCCTGCCAGCAGTAATAAAATTGAGGTATCTACAGCGTATTTCTTATGAAGAAACACTGATCATAACTCGTCAGCTTGTGAACACTTTAATTTGAACCATGGATCCATTACACTTTCTTAAAATTTAAAGCACAATGGAGTACAGACCATCTCCACAATAAGCATGAAAATGCAAAAGCATTTTGATCATTACTAGATTTTGATGACACAGGGGCTCACAACTTAGTAATAAGAAAGATTTGAATTATTATTGGGGTTTTTTAACAAGATCAGGCCAGAGAGTGTAGACTTTTCCAAAGTATAGGAAGCAGGACAACTTCCCATCTCAGTAGAAATCACAAGTTCTTTATAATCTCCTTTAAATCCTAACTTTTAAATAATGCTTGAGTATATACAGATGTATCTGTCATCAGTTTATCTTCTCAAATTGATACGATCATAAATGAAAATCACTGCAACCCGTTATCTGTCTTTGAATTACTGAATCCATCAAACCTCCCCGGGCATAGTGCAGTGGGGAACTGAGACTCCCTTTGTGATAATAGAGGCTAAACTGAAAAAAAACACCTTCTTTTTTTAGCTGTTTTAGCTTTTAATAAGAATAATTTAGCAATCATGACCCTGAGGCTGGAAAATTGCACAAGTTCTGGGACCAGGAGTTCTCTGAGTGGAACATTAATTTCAATGAAGTATCTGACAGATCTTAGAAGAAAAAACACTTTTTAAAAAATACTTTCCACCATTTAGAGCTTGTGGGATTTATTGCATTTTTCAACTGTTGCATCAGTTTACCCGCCCATCAGCACCTTCTCATGGCATTTTGTGTTCCAGCCCAGCAAGGATACATTCTGTTCACAGGTAAGGGCTATTATTGTGGCAGTCTGCAAGCAGTGAATATGTGGCCAAGGGAAATTATACTATCTCCTTACTAGAAATGCCTTAAAACCAAAGGTATATGATCCCATGCCACCTGTAGTAGCTTTGACAGCCATTGTCTAAGTTAGTGGTCAGACTAGAGAACCCCCATAGGTCCCATCCAGTCTAATTTATTTTACAAGTCTGCAGTGCTTGTCTATGTCCAAAGTTAAACCCCACTTCAGAACTAAACTAAGCTTGATTTTTTCTTCTCCTTGTCTTTGCTGTTTATATAATTTGTGGAAATATCCAGCAACTGTAAAATCACTGTACAGTGTACTCTTAGGGTCAATTCCTCATTTCACTTAAAACATCTTATGTGAATAATTCTATTAGGTCTTTAGTGCATATTTACTTAATTCCTCGCATTTGAAAACAAGGATAGTAGCAGCATCCCGACTCACAATATAATACAAGGGCATGATAAAAATTTTATAGGACATATTGGGCTAATTTAAACTTAACATTATCCATGCAAAACATATCCATGGATGCCTGCATAGAATTATATGACTTCATGAAAGCAAGAGAAAAATCTTAAACATTTAAATGGCTAAGAAAAAGTTATTTTGCGAAAGTCTACAAACATCTTAAGAACTTGCAAACTGGTGATATTATAGTTACATCAGAAATTCGTGTCTTTGATCTAAAAAGGTATGATAAAATTGCAGTGTTGATCTTCTCTGCTAATAGTTTACTCCTAGCAAGAAAAAACGATCATAGATAAAATTCTTATTACTGAGGAAAAAAAAAAGATGCATAAGCACAAAGTGCAGTAAACCCAGTCTAACCCCATTAATTTCTAGAAACACTTCGTATATATTTTACAGATGTTTATGGTGTATACAGTTGATTTGATTTCTCAAACACAGAGGATGTTAAAGCAATACATTTTTCCTGATCTGTAGCATGTATTTTTTGCACAGAGCACTTCTGTATAGACTTCTGTGCCTGAAATCAATCTTGTGAAAATCAGTGTGTTTCTGGGAAGATGCAGAGCCTTCCGATGCATAAGAGCCTAAAGATAACAACATGTGCATGTTATAGCACCAGAGCCATATTTTCAACCCAGTATGAAACCACATTTCATTTTGACAACCGTATGAAACATACCAGCCTTTCAGGGATCACAGGCCACCTGCTGTGCTCGTTGGTGACGTAAGGCTCTCAGTCATCAGCGAACATGTGAAGAGTTCTAATTGTAATGCTGTTTTGCAGTTTCAGGATTTTCATTGTTGCTTTTTTTTAACCATAACTCGCATTGAACAACAGCAACAGGACAGAGTATGCTTTTATTCCCTTAACAAAGAAAGGTATGTTTGATTTCACTTAAATGGAAATTTGTTCCTTAATGGAAAAATTTATATTTTAGACAGTATCACCCCAGAGCAATTGCATCTAATTATACACATTAGCCCTTGCAGAACATCTGTGGAAATCACTTCTCCCTTACAGCTGTCAGTCACAATACTTCTGGCTGACCCTTTTCCATGTTGCAAGAAGAAAAAAAAAGCATGAGAGCTAAATCCATGAGAGCTCCTCTTTTCTCTAAATGAATGCTCATGCCTGCTCTTTTGATAGTGGCGGTAACAGCAGCAGCAGTGACACCCAATGGTCACTCACAAATTTTACTTTCAACAGGGAGCATGAGGTACATACGCTGCCACTGAAAGCGAATAGCTCAAAGCAGCAGTCCAAACCGAACGTCACATCCACGCATTTCTCATCATAACTGTGCTAAAAACATGGTATTTTAAGTTCATTTGAATTGATCTTTTATTTGGATCAGTCAACAATAACAGCCAAAATAAAAACAAACTACTAGCAAACAAAACTCGCAGCCTGTTAAATGCTTATACATTGTAAAGTATTTCTGCACCTGTAAGACATTTGAAAACATGGAATGTAATGAGGAAGAAAAAAAGACTAAGAGTACTTTAAAATGGTTGTTTTAAATAACAATAAAATTCCAGGCATCAAATGAAGTTCCTTATTAAAAGTTAATCAGTTAACAATTACTGCTCTGAGTGACACATAATTGTCTTTTTTTTTTTTTAAAGAATCTACAAATTGTGATAAAGCACTGTAAACATAATGAATATTATCAGTTTTGATCTTACAACAGAAACAAGCTGCTCTCAACCCTAGTGATAAGGATGCTGACCCTGATTGATAAATTAAACATAAATCATTGAGGTTTATCCTCTATCTCTCATCTACTGATTGACTTGCCAAACAAGATGCACCCAGTAAAAGACATTTTATGTTAGTGAAATGGTCAGTAACAGACCAAATTCAAGCTGTCTCTGTAACACCTAGCCAGGATTAATACTGAAGCTGGAGAGAAGTAAGACAACTATTTCTGACACAAGAGGACTGAAATTTGCTAGAATTCCCCACCACTGAAGCATCGGGGAACTGTCAATCCAAAAACACTTCCACAATCAACCAGGTCCAGCAAATTCTTCCAGGACAGGTTCTGTCTGCTCTGTAAATTGTTTGCACCACTTTGGGAAATAATGGACACCAGAAGGAGGATTTATTCCCTCATCTTTACTAGCATGTCCTGGAGGCCACCTTCACTCCCACACAGCAAATGGCACAAAGCCAGGGGGTCGCATAGCCCTAAGGCAGGTAGAGCTGAGCTTGTATCTTCCTTTACCCTCATGGGTGCATAGTGAAGGCATTACCACCACGCCTGTGAGGTGCTGTTCTCTACTTACTGATAAACCTTGTCAATCCAAGCCAGATCAAGCACCTCTGTCGCTGATTTTTATTCTAGGTACTCTCATGAGATCACAGACACAAGGCTCAACTAGTGCTTTTTCCTCTAAGCTCATAACATTTTTAATTGTGTTGCCTTGTTTTTCTCACATCTTTACAAGAAGTTAATAGTATCGAATAAAGACCAAGAACAATCCCTCAATCAAACACATACTCCCATTAGCGATATTTTGTATAAATCTGATTACCAATATTTTCAAATGGCAGAAATTATAAAAGTCACAAAAAATACACCTACACAATATGTGATGCCACATATGCAAATAAAGCCTAAATCAATATTAAGAAAATGTGATTCAGTCGGAGGAGAAACTGCACTGTGAACTTTTCCAGCATCCTTCTTTTTGGAAGTGTTCGAGGTCATGCTGGATGGGGCTATAAGCAACCTGGTCTTGTGGAAGGCATCCCTTTCCCTGGCAGCAGGTTGGACTGAGATGAGCTTTAAGGCTCCTACCCAAACTATCTTATGATTCTATGATTAGTAAAGTCATTGAAAAGAAAAAATAAGAGGAATTTCTCTCAATTGCTCACAGAATAAATATTCAAAATAGAAACATATTCATAGTTTTCATAAACATAGTATTCATAAACGTGGTACTTGATGTTATGATGTCAACAACTGTAAATTAAAGGCCTTTGTTATTGTAAATATTGTAAATCCTTTTTTGCATTTTTATATTAATTCTTTATGGTATTTTTTTTTGGTCCCGTTTTATCCATTAGAAGATGCAGTACATGTAGTTAACTAAGTTGTTTATAGTCAGGAAATGAGCTGAAGTTAATGTATGTGTTTTGACTGCAAGTTCAGAGTACTGACAAGCACTTAACTGGGACTCGAGTAAGTAACAATTAAGTCTAGAAAACAAACTGGAATGATGGTTCATTCAGTATGGTGCAAGACATGAAGGCTGTACGTTTCCATAAAAGTACTCTGCTGTGGGAGGTGCATTACTGGAGGCGTGCGCAGTCAGTAACTCTCTGAAGGCTACACTGAGCTGGCTGTGTGCCATGTTCCTCTGTGGGGAACTGCAAAGGATTCTTTTCAACAGCTATCTCGGGCAAAATTAAGCACAAACGAGGCCAATATTATATCTGAGAACCATTTATGGATGAGAGAAACCAGAGGACAGAAAAAGCAGAAGTGAAGGAGGGAAAAGAAGAACCAGAGGGAGAGAGAGACAGAAACTGAGACAGGGTGTTGTTACCACCAAGACTCTGGGGTGCACCGTCAGCGTGCGAGTGCACACCGTGAGCTGGGGAGAGTGCGCGCAGCTCTTGGGAAGAGAGGCGAAGTGCGGCGGGCGGCAGGCGGGCGGCAGCTGCCTTCGCAGTGACGAGTGGCAGGACGGGCGCTGAGCAGGCGCTCGGGAGAGGGTGGAGCAGCGGGCAGGACAGGCCGCAGGACGGCGGCAGGCTGCTGTGGGATCGCAGTGACCATCCCAATGGTGAACGGGGTCGCAGCAGGCTGCTGCGCAAGCGAAGACAGGGCAAAAGCAGGGTCAGAAGGCAGGAGCAGGCAAGGCAGGCAGGCAGGAATGAAGCAGGGTAGACCACAGGGAGAAGGACCTCAGGCAGAACAAGCTGGACAGAACAAGGAACAGGAGCAACGAAGAAACAACCCAATCAACGAACGAGCTAAACCTGTTGTGACGCAGTTAATTGCTTTTATATCCCAAGGCTCCTTCCATAGTCCAATCCCTTGAGGACGCCCCTGAGTTAGTCAGGGAAGTCTTCCCCTGGCAGCAGGGGTTTCCTGTCCTCTAGGGGCAATCGCTTGCAGCCCAGTGGTGGAGGTTTTTTCTGCCCGTATTGGCCGTCAGGCAAAGTCCCCCCGGAGATAGAACTTCCCTCCATTTTCTGAAGAGGGTGCCTGGTTAGAGACCGTAATGTTGGCAGTGTCCTCCCCCTCACGAGTGCTAGCCACCCTCTGCATGTGACGTGTTAAGACTGCCAGCACGTGTTCAGCCCCTCTAGTAATTTTCCACCCGATGCAAAAAAAAGGATTTTTAACCCACAGTTTGAGAAATTAAACTAAACAATGTTGAGGCGTAAATAAAAATTAAATTGGTTCCTTACACTGTAACACAGACATCACATCAACAGGAAGAAAATACAATGCAATGAATTAACACTGAATGAAACTTATGCCAGAATATTAATTTATTTTTGGAAACTTTCCAGAAGAGCATCAAATAAATTAACTTTTGTTTATCCAAAAGAGATTTCAAAAGTCACAGAAGTACATTTCATTGGACTTCATTCTTGGCAAGAAACTTACTTTCATATGTCAAAATCTCCTTCAAATACTAGTATCTCTGTGCTGTATTACAAAGTAAATTCACGTTTGTAACGCCCATACTTGTGATAGTCCAGGAAAATTTCTGAATATTTGCATGGGTGTTTTTTTTTTCTGCTCTGCTATTGATACTTGCAAATATGATGTTCATAGGCCCTGAAAGGATAACCAGAGAAAGTTCAGAGGACAATCACATCTGTTGAGACGAAAGACTAAGCAAAGTGGTCTCCATCAACCTAGAAAAGAGATGACTCAGGATGGTTAAGACAGCGACATAAACCCACAAATGGCATGTGGAAGGTGAATAACAGATGATTGCTTACTGTTTCTATGGATTATCCATTTTTTATTCTTGAAAACAATGAAAAATGTTTGGAGTTTAAATCACAAGATGCATAATCCTCGTTTCCACTGGTTTTAGTAATTTTACAGCTACAGAATCTGTGGAACATAAACCATAAACAGTAGGGCATAACATGTTCTTTGTGCTGCAGCTGCCACAGTGCTGAGCACAAGTGAAAGTCAAAAAGGACAAGCTTACACTCCAAATATAATAAACTGTATTACCAAGAGGTTAATGAGAAATTTCAGAAACTCAAGGTGTGATAAATTTATACTGGTTTACACTAATTGCACAGTTGATTTATGTACTGAATTGGTATATTACCTGCTTGTAAGAACATAGAATGAAAAATACAACAGGTTTGCATGGTACTTTTTGAAGGTAGGAGGTAGATATCAAATTTAGGTTACTAGACAAGAGATTTTCTGATCATTAACTTTTTTCTGCTGTCCTTCCACAGGCTAATTAGGGAACAATTATTGCAAATCAAAATTTTCGAAACAGACCTTAGACTGTCATCTCAAACCTCAATTCTGTTGCTGAGATGGAAAAGCATCCTTTTCTTTGATCTTTTATTAAGGTAATAGGTCTAGACAAAAGACCCGTTTGCTTTCAGAAAACAAAATGGCAGCAGAATGGGGCTCTGTGATGCAGCAAATATTTACAAGCCTTCTTCAAGTCAGGGACAATCTTCTTTCACAAAGTGAGTCAGGCTACTAAAGAACATACCTGAGGATAATTAAAAAATGACAAGCCTGCTCATTAAGGCATATTTGATTTGAATGGGCAACTTTCACCTCCAGTGTGCTCTGACAGCTCACCTGTTCTTGAGGACTATGTAGTATCTCAGTACCAGTGAAAAGGCAGATGAAACTTAAAGCTGTCATAGTTTTAGACAACTGGTTCTACCCTCAGTATGCCTTCTGTGGGGGAAAAATATGCATATATGGATATTTTAATCCTAAAAGATCCCATTTTTTTAGCAAACTTCCCTGAAAAACAGGATATTGTTATAAGTTGTAGTGTCAGAACAAGGAATTGGCAGTTGGACACCTGTCAATACAGTTGAAAACAGCATTTTCTCACCATAGATGTTTTCTAAGCAATATTTTCATATTCTTTAAATGGTCTTTTGTCAGTATCAGGAAAAATTGAATCACAAGGCAGAGGTTCAGCTCTAGATTAGACGAGACTCCATGCCCAGCAAATACCAGTCCAGAAGGTCTGCACACAAATTAAAACAATGTGATCTTACTTCTCCAGAATCAGCTTCATCAACACTCAAGTGCTGGCAGACCAGAACTTCAGACCTCAGGATTATCTTTTGCTAGCTGTTCTGAGGTGTGCCCACTATGAATCCTGAGTGCTTCAGAGCTCTGCCCCTACCAGTCCCCAGGAAGGATGTGAAAACACCTAGTGATGAAGAGGATGTGATACGGGGCAAGACTCAAGAGCTACCAAGCGGTCAGGGATTTATCAGAGCTTTTCCCTAGAAGGGAGTATATATACCACCCTTTCCAGCACTTATCAGAATATTGCTTGATACTTAAGGGCAGTTTATTTGAAAAAAAAACCCAAACAACAAAACCAAACAAACAACAAAACCCCACAAAACACCCCACAAACAAACAAACCACCCACCACGCTCTGTAAAACATTCAAAATTTCAATGAATCATCACAATTGTGTAGAAAAATTCTGTATCCAGGTTCTCCCACAAATTCTCCTCAAATAAAGCAAAACCTGGTGATAGAATGTGTGTGGGGCTTGCAGAGAGGAGGGTCTTGCTTTGTTTCTCTATTTCATAACTCCTGGCACTGGTCTGATGATTCCTGATCTATGCTGGTGCAGTAGCAAAACACAAAGCAGAAATATAAAGCCTGCCGGTGGTCCTCAGTACCACACTGGAACTGACACAGAATTGTAGAATCAATTTTCTTATACGTAAGGGAGAACATCAGTTGATCTGCTAAGTTCAGATCTCGGCTCCGTAGTCATTACAAACACAGTGAAGAGACATCACCGCTTCTTCCCAGAATGCTTCAAGAAATTTATGTTGAATGAGGCTGAGAATCTGGTGCATGAATTCAGCCATGCAAACCATTATCTGTTACTGTTTTACAAACGAAACCTATACTCACAGCTGTGACCAGCCAGCCATAACATCTGTAACCTATAGACTTCTAACTTGAATGACGATATAATTGATTTTCAAATGACAGTGAGGCCTCTAAAAATCCATAAAATGCAAAACCCATTCATGTTATAACCTAACCATTTATGTATTATTTGACATACATTATAGCCAACTGCTTTTAAAATGTGCTAAGTACTTATGCTGTAAAGTTTATAGAGGAGTTCAGTTAAGTTATAATTAGGAGCACTATAACAGCTGTACCTTGAGAGAGCCCAAATGGACTGCTTGGAGCTAAGCCAGCTGCCAGCTTGCAGTGCTACCTATTCGAGTTAGCTTTGTTATTGCATTTCTGTTTTACTGCCATGGTAGAGAATGCAAAATAATTCACAAGACCCATACCTTCATTCAATTACCTATGAAATCCGTTTTCACTAGAGACCCTCCTGTGCTTTAAACTACTGCAGAAGACTTTTACGGAACCACAGAATCATTTAAGTTGCATGATGATCTAAGATGATCAAGTTGAATTGGGAACCTGTGCTTATCACTAAACCATATGCTCAAGTGCCACATCCACATGCTTTTTGAACAGTTCCCAGGATGGTCATTCCACCACTTGCCTAAGCAGCCTGTTCCAATTCCTGACAACCCTTTCAATGAAGAAACTTTTCCTAGTGTCTAATCTATATATCCCCTGACACAACTTGAGGCCATTTCTTCTCATCCTGGAATGCCCTTGTGACTAGCTGCTTAAAAATTTTCTTGGTGTGGTCATAAATACTATTGGTTTTTGCTTATCAAAAATAAAAAATCATTTAAGAAGTTAAAATGAATTTTCCATAACTTTCTACTACTATTTCTTGCAACAATTGCTATATCATTTAAATTAGAAAGTCTTTGGATCATTTCAGGTCAATAAATGAAACCACTGCTAACAAAAGTGTTCAGACTTTGCTTAAGCTTTGTTTCAGCATCATTTAATCTTGAGGACAGTTCACTGTTTTTAATTCAGTGGTTTTATGGTCTCTGGATATGATGGACATCTCAGCTTGTTAGGTTTTGCCATGTGTTAATCAATATATCATTTTATACAACAACAATAATAATAATAGTATAAACCCTGTTTCTGGGAAGTTTACACACTTAAAAACATACCATTCATCATTACCCTTTTTAAAATTAATTTACTTCTGTGCATTTGTACAAGACGTCAGCCCATAAACCTAGTCTTAGTTTGATGCCAAATTGATTTCTGCCTTTCTTGCTGTTATATATTCTCTTTACACACGTATTTGTATCTCTGTGGCCTATTGTATTCGTAGCTAGCCCCAGTACTTTTTCTTGCCTTCTCCCTACCCTGATAGGCAGAAAGACAAAACACATTCCAGAGGCTCCAAGCTGGGGGTCCAAGGCCCCTATCCTATCTTGGTTCTTCCTGGGAGCCAAGGTTGAAACCAGCTCTTCGAGACACATTTTCATAAACAAAGTTTAGTTCCTGTCTGAGAGGGAGGATTTAGAGGGTTGAACTGGGAGAGAATGACCTTACCACTTATGTCTCTAACTGGGGATTTTTGTCAATTACCCTAACTTGCTAAACTTCTAAAACTGTTTTCACTCCATGCGAGGTGGGCATTTTCCGTATCTGCCCCTGGAGGTCCCCAATAAAGACCAGCCTTTATATTACCTCCCATACTAATATTATCTCAAAAGAGTGTTGTTTCATTTGCAGGTTCTTTAAGGCACCAAGTTACTCTAAAAAGCCGCTCCCTCAATAGTCCGCAAAAACTATTTCAGCATGCAAATTATGGCCAAACCATGAACATGGATGTTCATTCTTTACTGGTACTGACTGAAAATGAAAATTTCATTTTAACATTTTCCTTTTTAGAGAGAGCCAAGATAATTGTGGCACAGCTTTTCTTTCCAGAACACGCATGCAGTCACTCTGCTGCTATGGACGGAATGAAGAGTGGAAATCCAGGCCATTCTACAATCCTTTCTCCTAAATACAAAGGACTAAAGACTTAGTTTCAATTATTTAGGAGTTAGTAAAGGAATTTTATTTCCATTTTCTATGGAAATATCACTGGATTACTTATATAACAGGTGAACATCTGAAGTCTTATAACACTGGAAGGATAAAGAGTTCAAAAACTAAAAGTAATTTTCTTATTAAAACCAAAGGCAGATGAACAAAGGTAAAAAATGCTGATACTTCACCTCTGCCTTGAAGCAAGAGAGAATTTATAGATTATGCAGTTTTACTCTCAACAGAACCACTATGTTTTCTTTCCCAGTGAGTGAACACTAGCTAGAAATTGTAGATTTAAAATTGCCAAAGAAACAAATGGGAACACAAAACTCCAGAGGACAAAATGTCAGTCTAGTTCCATTAGCATGTTCTAAAATATGATTTCAAATAAGCTTTAAAGATAGATTACTTTACCCATACGGGCGGCTAAGGTAACAGCCTGATTCTTTCCAGAACAGCCGTAAAACATGGGAAAATTTTGTCAAAACTTTGCATCAGAATTTTGTTCAATTATAATGTAATATAATGTAATTATAAGAATACAAGCTGCATTTGTATTTATAATAATAAAAAGCAGAGAAGCAGTTGGGCAGGGAAACCCTTCTCCCATTGGATGTTCATAGAATCATAGGATGGTTTGCATTGGAAGAGACCTTCAAGACCATCTTGTTCCAACCCATGGGCAGGAACACCTTTCACTAGACCAGTTTGAAGCCATTTCCCCTTTGTCCTGTCACTACGTACTCCTGTGAAAAACCCCTCTCCATGTTTCCTGTAGGCTTCTGTCATGTACTGCAAGGTTCCAATTAGGTCATCCAGAAGTCTTCTCTTCTCCAGGCTGAACCATCCCAATTCTCTCAGCCTTTCCTCTCAGCAGAGGTGCTCCATCCCTCTGATCACTTTGGTGGCCTCCTCCGGACTCGCTCCAACAGCGCCAACTTCCTGTGCTGGGACCCCAGAGCTGGAGGCAGCTCTGCAGGTGGGGTCTCACCAGAGCGGGGCAGAGGGGCAGAATCCCCTCCCTCCCCTGCTGCCCACGGGGCTTTGGATGCAGCCCAGGACACACTTGGCTCTCTGGGCTGGGAGTGCCCATGGCCGGCTCATGTCCAGCTCTCACCCCCAGCACCCCCAGGTCCTTCTGGGCAGGGCTGCTCTCGATCTGTTCATCCCCAGCCTGGGTTGGCACCAGGGGTTGCCCTGACCCAGGTGCAGCACCAGCACCTGGCCTTGTTAAACTTTGTGAGATTCAAGGAAAAAAATCAAGTGGTGTTAGTACCTTACAAAACTCTGCCCAATGGCTTGTCCTAACCACAGGGAATGTCCTCCTCCAGCTCAGATGATAAACATGCTATACTGGCAAGAGCTGCTTTGCAAGATACATTTATAGATGTTTACAACTATGTAAACACAGACACAAACAGCAGGCACAACTTAGCAGCCTGTCGAAATTGTGCATGAAGTAGTAATATTCTGTATTATTGAACTTTTCCAAAAAATGCTATTTATTACTTTCTCATAGAACATATCAGCTCTCCTTGATGCACTCTATTCTTGGCAAGACAGGCTCTCTGAACTGATATGCACTCCAACATTGCAGTTATAGTCTACTCCGAAAAACTGAAAACAAGTCTAAATTTTCTGACACACAAAAAAATGTATTTGTATTTCAGTAATTATTCCAAAATCTTGGATATTGTTCTTTAAAATGTTATTGATAGCAAAAAGTGAATGTAGTGAGGAAGCTTAACTTTTGATGTGTAAAGTCCTGTGCAAAGATACATCCATTAACTTGATGCACAATATGTAAAAAAACCAAGCTTCATGCACATAAGACATTTGAAATGTGTTCGTGGTCACATTACAGAAAATAAAAAATATTTTTCAGTACAGGCCAGGGTACAACAATATGAGCTTATATAGTGTACACAAATGACATCTTTTACAGAAGTATCTCCAGTAGTGCCATTTTTACTGTTTACTTACTAAATTTCATGCTAATAAAATTAAGCACCAGTTCTATTGGATAAACCCCACTGTATTACAAGTGGGTTTGGAGAATTAACTTGCTGGGTTTTTATTATCGTTTTAGAGTCTTATCTCCACAAGTCTTGCATATTTAGTGTAAACGTGAAACTAGCTAAGTATTGTTGCGATCCAGTTTAAGC
>VZTA01005528.1:115837-148981 GCA_013398855.1 Mohoua ochrocephala | reverse complement strand
GCTCATCTACTGCTGCAGTTGCAGCCATTCACTGCTGCAGTGCTACTGTCTCACCAGCTCAGCCTGGGTGCTACCAAGATTTCGCTTATTGTTCATGATCTACCAAAATGCCAGGGTACTGCTAATAAGATGACAATAACAACTTCCTCTCTCTTTTTCACTTCATGTATCAAACATTTCCTCCCAACTAA
The DNA here is from genome assembly GCA_013398855.1 of Mohoua ochrocephala. Taxonomy (NCBI): domain Eukaryota; kingdom Metazoa; phylum Chordata; class Aves; order Passeriformes; family Acanthizidae; genus Mohoua; species Mohoua ochrocephala. Next base: position 148,790 of record VZTA01005528.1, on the reverse strand, counting down.
TAAGCAGAGGAAAATGTACCTATTGCTGACCTTCTGGGATAAGAGAAGTGGCATTTGTCAGAAGAGTACCCTTTAATCTCACTGTCAGCTCTTCAGATCAAGAAGCACAGTGAGAGCTTCTGAAATAAGTGGCCTCGGGAGCTACACAAAGTGAGCGTGTAACAGACAGTCGTGTAATTTCAGATCACTGATCTGTTATATCCACATGTTGGTGGGTTTAAAATCTAAATTGTGCTCTGACTCTTGCTTTCTGTGTCCACACGTTAAAAAGAATTTCATTTGAACTCTAGCAAAATAGAAACCAAAGCTAATCCAGTACTGAAAGTTCTCCAACACCATTTTCAAGATACAAACAGGCAAAAAATAACTGGTTTACTTCAAACCAGGTTCCTTAAGCCTCCTTAAAATTTCACCTAGAGTTTATGCTGACATTTGTTTGTTTTCTACCATGAATAACATGCTCCTAAGGAAAACATCCATTTAAGCATCTAGTAAAGTTCTCAACTATTCTAAGCTAAAATGAAAGTGCCTGCTCAATACAGCTTCAGAACCATATTTATCTTTGGGTGATACCCCTCCTGATAAAATATAAGAATATTCTGTCACTTTGCCTTCCAAGTTAAAAATAAAAATTTTAAGAATGTCATCTTTCAGCAAATTATCTCCAATTTTGCCTTCAGTAATAACTAAAAAGTAAAATTCAAAATACATGGAGAATAACAATCCCTTTCCTTTGTCTTCTATTAACATGTAAATCAGACTTACATGGCAATATATCCTTGTATCTATTCTTTTTAACATTTTCTTCTTTTTCTCCAGTGGCTGTTGGGAAGATCTTCTCTGTTCTGTATTTTGTTGATAATCTTCTTAACCTCTGAAATAAAAGATTTATGTTATATTTTCAAGCCTGAAGATAAAGATCACAAGGTATTAGTTTCATTCATGAAGATGATCACTAGGAAAAACATTTCTTCTCTTTTATGATATTCACTACGATGAAGTTTAAACATCTAATTATCCAGTACTTTTAGCACAGTTTATACCCAAGCTGATGCCAGCTCTATGCCTCATGAGACATGGAACTTTGGAAAAGACACTACAGCACCAGCATGGACTACGGCCACATTTTACTTAGACAATACATTGCCCTGCTGTGGAGTAACAACTGCATTAACAACACCTGTGGGAAACAGAAACCTCTCAGGATACCTGGAGGAAGAGCACAGCATGGGCTAGCTCAGGAGCAGCTGGTATTTGGCTCTGAGGCACAAGGCTTCCAGCACCGACAGCTCAACAGAACCCAAAATCTTACATGTGACTGGTGCCAACTCCTAACGCCCAGCTCCTGCTGAGCTTCAAGCTCAAAGAAAGAAGGTCCCTGTCTGTCAGGCACAAGCTATTCACAATTAAGATGAGTGACAGGAGGTCTGCTGTATTCACAACTGTATGTCATTTTTCCCCCTCCATCTATTTCAAATCCTAGAAATGTGAGCGAGTCGAAACCTCTAATAATAAAAAGCAGCCCCTGCCTTCCAGTAACCTAGGAAATAAAAAGAGCAACACAGCTTTTATCACCCCAAATAGGTCAGGCATTTGCAACCTTAAAATCGAGGAGGAAAAGTTCTCATTGAAAAAAATAAATAAAAGAGGAGCCAGTAGTGCTTGTTTTTTAGACTGTGTAGACATCCAGATTTAAAAAGGAACACCAAAGAACTCAGAAATTCAACTCTGGTGGTTGCAAACCCAGCCATTCTATCAACACTGACATGGTGGTGGTGCATAAGACTGTCAAGAGGAAGAATGAAAGTAGCTTCAAGTAAGTTTAGCATCTCTAGTGAGGGGTGTTCTGCACACACAGAAGGATAGACATTCCTCACGTTTCCCTCCCTCTATATTCAATGCATCATTATACACTTGCAGACTCAAAACATTCATGACTTGTGTTCTTTTGGGGAAGGAGGACAATGGGAGAGGTTTTTTGCCAGTTAAAAATGTAAATCTTGTTTGCCACTGCCTATGCAACAACGTACAGGCAGAAGGGTATCATAAAGAAGGTGATCTGTTTGGAAAGCCAGTTTCAGTAGCTTTAGAAGAATTCAAGAAGGAAACACTTGGGACACTCACCACACACTTCAATTAAAAAAAAGGTTTGGCAACTCAAGCCCTCCAATAATTCCTCCTAACTTATTATGCAAATGAGGTGATTAAATATGCATATTAGGTCCAAAATTGTCCTAGCCCTACCCTCAACCCCAAGAAGAAAAATCACATAAAACTTAGCATCTCTCTTACATAGCAAAAAACATTTTAATGAAATTTATATGGATATAGTAAAAAAAAAAAAATCTAATTACCTACGCAATTGTGGATAAAACATGTCATTAATTTAATTGAATAATATACATCTAACAAACCAGAAAAGTGACATTAGCAGAGCAAAAACAAATGGCAGGTAAAAAAAAATAACAAAACCAAAGCAAATCAAGTAGTACCAGTTTTCAATTTTTTTCTCTTCTGCAAGGACTTCATCACAGATGAAATAACTGAACACTAAAAAGAGCAACAGAACTAGCCTGCACCTTTTTTTTTCTTAAAATGAATTTTTTGGAGAAACTTGCAATATTAGTCAATGAAGAAAAACAGTAAATATCTGGAGGTGTGATGGTAAGTCTCTGACCACACAGTGATGAAACTATAAATATTTAATCTGAAAGCATTGCTACAGTGAGGAACAGGAAGATTCAATTCTTAAGATGACACAAACAGTTCCTGGAAGCCCCCATGCAGACTACACTCATCTTTGCAACACTAGAAACAAATTCACAGCATAACCTGTACACACAGCAGACAGAGAAACCTGGTTTGTCACACAGCACACACTGCTCATAGGAGACATTGTCCTATGTAACACTGACCTTTCCTAAGCCAAAAAATATCACTTGTGCTAAGACTGAACACAACCAGGAGTCTAGAAAAAGCCAAATGAATGCACATAATTTGGCTAAATCAGCTATGAACTGCAAGGCTGAGAAACAGTTTGAAATAGGCTATAAACTTCCAATTAAGGGGGAAAAAAGAGCAAAGACCAACAACGATACTTTCCAAGCACAGTCACTAACACAATTTTGTGTATTGTTCCAACATGGTTGTGAGTTTTAAAGGGTTTTTTCCCTCTATCTTACTCATTTCTATGGGACAAATGTCATGACTCTGCTTGAAAGAAATTTAGATAAAAACTACCTCTACAAACCATGACTAGAAGCAAAAGTTATTTTACATGAGAAAGAACACACTCAAGGAAGTCAGGTTAGGTATGAAAAAGCACCCTAGGAAGCTGATCCTTTTTGCTTTAGCCCATTTTAAAGGCATGCAAGAAAAAACACTTTCACCAATACAATCTGGACAAATTGTAAGCCAAAAAGGCTCGAGTGACTAGCACCAACTTTCATTTTCTGGAAAGCAACATTATGGGAATCCATCACAGCCTTCTTCCCCACCTGATTCAATCTCCCCTGCTCTACAATCTGCTAAACAGACCAGAAAGTACAATTAGCTTAGCCCAGCTCCAAGGCAAAGCCTGGAAATGAAATACAGGTTGATTTTAGCACACGTGTTCCTAAAATACTTCAGGATCCATGCTTTTAATGTGTGTTAGCCAGCTGTTCTGTGACATGGGTAATAGAAGATACCTAAGTACAGTCCTGAGAGCAATCAAAATGAGTAAGGAGCATTCTTTACGATTTATAGTATCAGCTACATAGAATAATATCTATTTCATGCTTTGGAAGAGGAAGAATTGACTAAAGAGTAAGGAAAGAATTTTAAAAACTGAGCTTTGAAGAGACTACCACAGGAATGGAAAAGTGCCAGACTCAGCAGAGGATTCCGCCCTACACGCAATAGAAAATTCCTGCAGAAGGCTATTGCAGGGTGCTCGCAGCCTGCTGTGGGATGCAAGGGATCCGGTGCTTCCTAGGTTACAGCCCAGAGTGACCAAGAGGAGGAGAATGGACTCAATAGCAGAACGGGGGTAATGACAGGGCAGAAGAGAAAGGAATTCTGTTCAGACTACACTAAGCTGACAAGACAGCCAGCAAGATCCGTCTCAGCCCGGTTTCATGCTAATTCTTAACAAACAACTGTCTACAGTACAAAGCTGCACTCATTTGGGTTAAGTGAGCAAACTGCCAAAATGCTTCCCTGAAGATACTGGGACACCAACGGCAGGGACATGGGAGGTCCAGCCTGGTGCCTCTGCAGATAACACTGGGCGCTTCCGTGACACTCCTATTCCGTGGGACTGCTATCCCGGTACCACAAAAATCTTCACCGGGATGTTCTTTTAAGAACAAAATGGTCAGAGTAAGTATGAGCCATAAATATACACTCTAAGAACTACATTCACAAGGCCTTTAGTTCCACTCATTAGAAAAGCCCAATTTTAATTCTGCTTATTCATTGTGTGACAGAAGTGGTTTGTGGGGTGGTGACAAACACCACATGTGACAGCGGGGAGATGAGTCTTTGAAACAGTTTAAGTTTCAGAAACATACTTCCAACTTCCACAGTGGTTTTACAATCTGTACTACAAATCTACTTCAGAGTTTTCATAAAAAGACAAACCAGCTTTTCAAACCCAACTTATGTAATCCTACCATATTAAGGAGAACTTTGTTCAATCATTTCAGGAAATACAGATCTTTGACTTTCATTGTCAGTTTATTTATTTATTTAACACTTTAGAAAGCCTGTAAAGACACAATGCCTAATATCATAGAAGTGCTGTTTTGGGGATCAAAGAAAGCATTTATATAGCTTATTGAAAATTAAAGAACTCACTTCAAAAGCATAAACTTTATTTAAGATACAAAAGTTCCTTTGACTCCTTTCCAGGCTTCTTTTCAAGGAGAACGTGACAAATACTTCACCAGAGTTTCTGTTATCTCAAGTCCTCAAACTGCCTCCTAAGCCTTGCCTGACATTTCTAATTGGCAAAACAAGAACTAATACAACAGAGATGTTCTCTTGACTCTCCTTTCTGACCATTCCTGAGGAGCAGGACATACCAGAGTGTCAGATGCCAGCTGCTACAGTATTCCATGACACCCACTTGCCATGTGACAACAGGCCACAGAACCAGGCTCAGGGAGCTCTACAGGCCAGCTCTGGCAGTGGTCGCCCAACATTGTGCCAATCGCACAGGAACATATTTTGTTTTGCAAAATTTGCCTAAGTGCATTAAGAAATACTCAAAGAAACAAACAATTAAAGAAAAGCTTCCATAAAAGTTACTTTAAAAATCAAAGCATAGAAGAAGATGCTAGGAAACACTTAAAAAATGTTGTATTAATGCATTCATTTCATGAAATAAGACAGCTATTTCTATCTTAAGGTAGACATTGCATTTTTCTTACTAACAGGAGGGGAAGAAAAACACAAGAATTATGTGCAACTCTGGTCTCATTCAAATAATTTAGAAAACATTACTAGGGCAGAACACACTCCCTAGTACTTACACTGGGAGAAAAATGTACCTGTATGGAGCAATGTGAACCAAATTACCACAAAAATGTCAAAATTACTACCTTCTGGTTATCTATAGTCAGATTACAAAGGTTTCAGATTCTGTACCTAAGAACGAAGAAATGCCAGAGATGCCTTTGGCAACAGACAGTTCAATGCAGACTTTGGTATCAGTGCTCAAATGGGGCTCTGACTTCCTAAAACTGCTTTGGTTCCAGAAATATTTTAACTTCAAGGCCTTGAAAATCCAGCTGGAGTTTTCCTATACCGCTTTCTCACCAGTGAGGTCTCTGGGAAACACCAAGACTAGCTGATGGTAGTAAACCCATTTGGAGAATGGACTACTCAGGAGTGCCTGTGTAGCTCCGGGTTGCAATAGCAAGGAATAAATGAACACAGCGAAGAGCACTTTGTCTTAGGAGCACTTGTAAAACAGCATACACTTGTGACCCATGTCAGTATTTCCCCACTGATTCCTTTCAAACAGCAATTTTTTCCAAGAATTCCCAGCCTTCAGGAAGGAGGGAAAAAGCCTTCCCAAACACCAGTCAAACATAAACAATGAAAGGAGAATGATTTGGATCTGTAAAACTTCACTGTATCTCAGCATTCACAGATGGCTTTGGCTGCAAAATAACAGGCTAGCAGCCTGCACTGGACCTATCTCTCTGAAACAAATCCCTGAAAGGAGATTGCAGGATGAACTGATAGAAGGAGGAGTTTTCATTGCCTTGACATTCTCTTCTGGCAACACTTACTAACCCTTAAGCTCTAGGTGCTCCAAGGGGAATCTCTGCTGAAGTGATTAATAGACAAGCCTGATAACTACACTCCCTTGGGAGCTCTGTCTTCAGCATTTCATAGCAGGACAATGATGAGTCCAAAAAACCCCACTGCGTTCCAGGAAGCTTGTGGGAACCACGTAAAAGAAAAATCCCTCCAAAATTACCCAGACAACTGAAAACAGCATCATTTCAGTATTAGATTGTATAGCGTGTTCTATACAGGAATTGGACTTCAGTGATCCTTGTGGGTCCCTTCCAGCTCAGGACATTTTATGATTTTACATCTTAACTCTCTGATATTTTCTCAGTAAAGAGGTGAATTCACCTTAATGCATTAACGGGAGATTTCTATCCCATAAAGAAGTATCAGCCAATGAAGACAATGCTGGTACATCCTCATGCAGAGAAGGCAAAATTATAATACTGCAAGCATCCTGTTAAGGAGGACATCCTACTTTCTTCAGTATCCCATTAAAACCAGAAACAGGTAAAAAACCCAAACCAGCAGCTTACTCTCCAGAATTAGGTATTGTCAGAGTAAGATCAACATTTCCCATCTTTCCAAACCTATATTTTCCCTAAGAAAAACCTAAGAATCAGACACATCTCGCACACTGCTAATAACTAAAGATAGCTTTACACAGACACCATCAAAATGTGGGCTGACTGCTTCAAAAGTCTCCTTTCCTCTCCCTCATTTCTAAAACTATTCTTATACTACCTGCATGTCAATCCTAGTCTAAACTAGCAGTACTATCAATTACAGTTGCAGTTAATTTATGTTTAACATAATAGTTAAGCTACACATCTACTGCCAGTTTTAGAAGGTTAGAGAAGACTAAATAGATCTGTGCTTTGGTGACAAGCAAGGAAATAATCGAGCAAAGCAGAACATTAAATTACTAAAGCATAATCTGGTTTTAGCTAGTAGGTTACTAATGTATGTTCTGAGATATTTTAGAAAGTCCTGCAGCACACTCATTAAGAGTTGGGGTTATAACTTCCCATCTCTGAACTACACTGTTTCCCCAGCACACTCACGTTATTGCAGTGAACACATTACAAGAAGTGAAAGCATGCTGGGCGATGAAGCAGTAACAGTTCTTTATAGACTATGAATGAAGAACATGAAAATTTCTATTAGTATGAAAGCACACAATTAGAAAGTTGACTCCTTTGGATGCAAGTCTAGGAAACACCTTGATGCAAAACCAGAAAAGCTTAACATTGGCACACACTACAAATAACAGGCTTCTTAGCAGTGTTAGAACAATTCCAGAACAATTGTTGATAATTCAAAACAGAAATAAGCCTCAGATTTTTTTGCAACAAGATGATTTTCTGTCTTCACAATATAAACGCAAAGAGTATATGGAAGCAAAGCACTTGGAGAAATAAAGAAATTAAACTCATAAACCAGGGAACCCCTTGTTTAAAATCATGATTTCCAAGTTACTGGATTCATTATTTTCCTCTTATTCCTTCAGCATTAGGTTTTATGCATCCTGACAGCACAAATATATTAAAAGCATCACATTTAATCTTGATTTAAAACAAAAAATGGCTGAAGTTTAGGCAAACCTCTCTTCAAGAGCCACTCTGTCTTATCCGGAAGAGGTGACCACACTTCAGTCCACTCTATCTAGAGTCTTCAGAGACTCTGTCTCTGAAGTCAATCAAATTTGGACATCCTGGACGTGACACTGACATTGTCAGTGCAACATTTGAGTGAAGACTTCTGCAGACCATGTCCTTCACCCAAAATAGAGATGAAGTGGATACTTGTCCTTATCTCCTTTACACACACCAGATCTGCTTCAAAACCCAACAGCTCTGATGTAACAGGAATGGATAACAAAGTAACAATGTCCCCAGGACCAACCCTTGGAAACCTAGAAGAAATTATCCAAGGGCAAGTTGAGACTTTTTCCACAAAGAAACCCCAAAGGCAAGAGATTTTATTCCAGGTCAATCAGGCAGCTAAATGGAACACAGGAGGGGCGGGACCAGTCACTGTTTGTGACAGCTTTGTGGCTCTTCAGCTTCAGTGCTTGTGTCTCAACCAACGTAACATCCCGAAACACTCAAAAGCACCCTGTGACAAGCATTCACAGGAAAACCTGCATAGCAAATACACGTGAGGTATAATTCATATCGATAAACAGCATGAGGATCTAAATAAGTACTAGACTCTGTCCTTGAAGAATATTGAGGTTTTTTAACCATATCAATTCTCCCTGAAATATTTTATCATCTATCACCACCTATTACTCCCTACCAGTCTTTACCATTCCCCTGCCTGCAACTTCACAGTATGTGGCATGAGGCATTAAGATCCATGGAGAACGTATCTTGCTTTTGTTTCTGCTCAGCGCGAAAGAAAAGGGGGGGAAACCAACCCAAATTCTCCTCCCTCTTCCTTCACAAGATGCAAAACCCTTCCTCTTTTCCCACGCCTTGGAACACATTTCCTTGAGGTCAGTGTTTGTTTTCCAAGCAATTCATACAAGGTGGAAAAAAAAAAAGGCACCACAACTGAAACAGGAAACACTGAGCTTTCACTCCAACTGAAGTAAACTAGAATTTCCTACCTGCTAGTCCCCCACTACCAAAGCTGCCATAAATGAAGGCACAGGAGAATAGTCTTAGAGCTTTATTAAAACCTTATTTAAGCCTTTTAATAAATCTGCACACGCACACCCACCTTCCGTCAAAAAAAGGTCTGCCATACCTGTTATGTCCTGCCTTCCCAAAAGGGTTTTAACAGCTGTGTCTTGCCAATTTATCTGAAACACAGATCCTGCCCCATAAGACTTTCATTGAGAATGACTTTAAGCTGAAAAGCTGGAGCCTAACAACTGTTCTGGGTCAAAAGCAGAGTTGTTTGTGCAGTCAAGAAACGCTGCAATTCCAACCTGGTTTTGAGTCCAAACTACCTTACTGAAACATCTCTAGAGCTCAAAGGTGCTGTTCCTTTCAGTGACATCCTTTGGCATACAGTTGAATTGCTATTCAGTGGCATGAGTTTCATGTTAAACATACAATTCCAATAAAAATATGCCAATTTTGTCTTTCCCAAGAAGTCTAACCTTTTTTTTCTTGAAGCAATCTTGAACCTTGTACAAAAACACTGTACTTTTAGAGACTTTCAGCAGTTTAGAACCCCCACTATTCAGCAGGTAAAGCTAGGATACTGCTAATATAGTTATGTTAGCTCATGATTGGCAAGTAAAACCCCCACTATCTAATAAATAAAAATAAGAAATCTTTTGATAAGCGCTGAATCAGTACTTCCATGCAGCAACACATACACAGGGAATATATAAGGGATTGTAAAAAAAAGATAATATAGCAAATAGAAAATACACTTCTACTATCTGGAGAGAACACACTTGCAACTATTTTCACCCTTTCTTTGAGGCTGTGTTTGGAAGCCAAGGAATGTGCTAGTTATAAAGAGACCATTTATGATAGAGTTCAACAGCATTTTAAGAGCTAGAAAGAAGTAGCCTCATTAAAGTCACAAACTTGTACTAAGATTTCAACTGTAATAACCCTAGCTAATAACCAGCATAATATTTACGGAGAGACAAAGGAATTTCGTGTTGCAATCATTTATATTTGCAGTATCTGTCAATTTTTGCCTAACAAATTTGTCCCCAACAATTCAGAAGCACACACCTTCCAAGCACAATTCTGGTTTCAAAAAGAGATAGGACAGGGAATCCAATGGCTGACAAAATTCTCATAATTCTGGCAGAAAGAGCTATAAAGCAACTATTTAAATGAAACCAAAGCAGTAATGGCTAGTACAGAAACAATAAATTCAGACAACCACTTATTTCCATGCATGACTTTAGATTATTTCTCTCCATTAAAGTTCTTGCTTTAATGACTGAACATTCAAGCAGCACTGCTAAAAGTTCAAACGCTTGAACAATATGAACTCTACCATTTAATTTGTTTCTGGTGAATTAAAGAAAAGGTCCTTAAATCTTCTCCATACATGCTGTATTGTATGCAATTGTCTCCTACAACAGTAACACAGGCATCTACACAGCATTACCACTAAGAGCACACATTATAATATTAATACAGTATTACCACTCAAGGAGAAGGTTTCTTACTTTCCTCATATTTTGTTCAATAAGCACTTCAAGAAAAGGAAAAGGCTGTGGTGCTTCTCCAACATAACCATTTATTGTTTGACATACCATTAACAATTTGAATTCCACGGCAACCTTAATCCCAGGTATTCTCGGGCCATGCCAATCCAAAAGTGGCTACAAAAGAAACAGTTGTCTCTTTGGCAGGCCTGTATCTTGACAAGATACAAAGACAAGAATATTACAGTGAAGTTACCAGAAAGTAAATGAAAATACTGTTTTAATCAAACAGTTTGAAGTTTAACCTTTTTAAAATCATGAACATTTTCAAGGAAATTTTTAATTCTGAAAATTCACAAAAGCTTGTACCTAAAGGGCCAAGTAAAAGACGTTCAGTGTACATCCTCTTAAAATCAGCGTTGAAAATCTACAGCACTATACTCCTCATACTTCTACAATAAAGCCTTCACATAAATTTTATTCTGTATATCAAAACCGCCGTTCAAATTTTAAATTATTTTCCAAATAGTTGTAGGATGCCTTTTTTACATTTATAATGTAATTATTTCTGCAATTTTTATATTTTGAAGAGCAAAGAAAAAATTACCTCATATGAAGTATATGCTCAATCACTTGAAGGTTTTTAAGTACCCCACAACTTAAATTTGTTACACAGCTAATGTGCAAAATACACTCTTTCTACAGTGCCAAATTTCGACGAATAGAAAGGTCCTCAAGTCAACTAGTAGAATGAATCTGGTTCAGACAAGGGCTTTGTCAATCAAGCTGCTGATAAATTTAAAAGAAACCTCAGCTGCCATGGCTTTAAAAAGATTAGTATTTACAATCCAGAAAGTACAAGTCGATAGTTTGTTTGGTAAACAATAGCACGGGGTTTTTATCTGATACACAAACAACTTTGTTCAACACCTCCGGGTTCTGGATGACAGATTTACTTCCAGGTATTTCAGAAACGCACGGGAACACCTTCAGATCCCACCTCAAGATCTTTATCTACAATTCTCATCTATGTGGAATATGTGACTCCACTTCCTTTCTTGGAAAAGGAAACTGTTCCAATCTGAGCTTCAAATAAGTATTTGATACGGTGCCAATTCAAAAGAAGAGTATGTGAATTTCTACAGGAATTCAGTCGAGACTAGTCTCTTTAGTTTGTTTTTACAAGGAAAAATTAAAAAAAAAAAATCATCATCTGACTGAAGCGATTTCACAAGCGGAGTTTCTCAAAAAAACTTCCCAGACCAAGCAGGCATTTCCCTTCATGACCTCTCCAGCAAAGCAGTGCACACTAACAAACATTTGATGACAAACCAGAAGACAGTAAGAGATAAAGATGGGAACATAACATTAATCAAGAGAACCAACTTTCAGGGTACAAGAAGAAAGACTAAACCTCAAAAATGCCAAAAATGCCAGAAAGTCGTTCGCTAGAAGTTATAATGAAGGAGACACAAATGCGTATCACAAATAACTAAGTGGCAACTCAAGTGTTATAGAAGTCACCAAGGAAAAAAAGACACAGAACAGTTCCTGATAACCTGTATTCAGTAGTAAGTCCAGCATGCTGGGAAGCTACAGATGAGAGAATATAAATTCTCAACAGAAAACAGGACATAGGAAAAAAGTTTCTCTTCTTAATTAACATGTTAGTTAGAGCTGTGATTTTTCTGTTTTGATGGACTGTGTTTTTAATTTTCTTTGTGGTCTGAAATTAGTAAAACTAATTCAAGTTGAAATTAATGAAATTTTCCTCTTAGGACAGAAACATTCATATTCTACTATAGTTTGCATTGCCTAAGTGCACACAAAAAGTGTTAGTAGCTTTTACATTTGTTTTCTGGTACTTCATATAAAACACGAATTCTTTTTTTATGGCAATGGTTTTGGCTGCAATAGTCTGGTTTTATTTGGGGATACTTTCAAAGCAACCAAAGAATGCTAGCAAATATTAGCATCTTTCAAGAAAAAAAATTAAAAAATCAATGTTTACTCTGGACAAGGAAGCAATATTTTCCTTTTAAAAACAGTCCCTGAACATTTAAGTCTAACACCGTCATCCTAAGCAATGTCAGTCTTTACTTTCTATGACTCTTGTACCATTAAAGGGGCCTGAGAGGCTTTTTTTTGATTTTAAGTCCTAATTTAAGTTCCTGGAAACTGTCTCATTCTAACCACATTTACAAAGTTACCAGATGGTCAACAAATCCAAACCCTGTACATTATTGTTTAATGAGTACTAGTGCAGAATAGTTTAAACACTTGAGAGATCAAACAACAATCTGCAGCAATACTTAAACATGCCATCTCCTGCTGTCAAGCTTTAGGCAGTGTTTATTTTCTCCAATAAAGAAATGTGGATTTTATTACTTCGGAAACAAAATGTCTATTTTTGTCTTTAAAGAAATATTAACATTTTGATGAATATTTTCAGAAAGTTTGATTTCTAAGCACTGTTCTCTGCTTAGGAACATTCCTGGAAAACCTGTGGTTTTGCTAAAACTTCTCCTGCTACTTGGTTCCCAGTTAAACTAACAGATGTCCAGGACGAGCTGCAAGGCAGTTATGAGACAATTATTGGGCTTCAAGTTTCACAGAACCAACAGGCACAGAACTGAAGGCAACTGAGAGGCACCGTCTGTCTCGGAGGTGAGAGGCTGGAACACCTGCTGAGAATTGTGGTTGTTCAGCCTGGAAAGCTCCAAGGAGACCTTGAGAGCAGCCAACAAGAGAGATGGAGAGGGACTTTTTCCAAGGACATGTAGCCACAGGACACGGGGAATGGCTTCAAACTGAAAGAGGGCAGGTTTGGCTTAGATTTTAGGAAGAAATGCTTCACTGTGACGGTGGTGAGACAATGGAACAGGTTGCCCATAAAAGCTGTGGGTGCCCCATCCTTGGAAGTGTTCAATGCCAGGCTGCATGGGGTTTTGAGCAAGATGTCCCTGCCCATGGCAGGGCCATTGGAATTACATGATCTATAAGGCCCCTTCCAATCCAAACCACTCCATGATTCTATGATCCGCCTCTTGCTGTCCTCCACAGGTAACTTACATTCTTCACAGGCTGGGAGGACAACAGGCCAATGCCATAACTTGAATCATTCTATTATGAACAACCGAGGCTCATATGCAGGTGACTTGAAGGAACAAAAAATCCCCAAAACCCAAGAACGACAAAACACAACTACTTTGTCTGCACAAACTTTACTCCTTAAACTCCGGAAGTTACATAAAAATTGACTGGGATTTTTCTGTTTTTCCTTTTTCCTAACAACTCCAAGGATCTGAATGAAAGAAAAATCAGGTAAAAGTTTAGAAGAAAGATGGCCACTAAGCAGCAGCTCTCTTGCCCTGTGTCAGTGGAGCCCATCCACTAGATGTCAGTGTCCTCTTGGGCAGAGGAAAACCTTGGATCCCAACGGAAATAGGGTAGCTGGCAGTCCTTGGTTATCAGGCCAGATGTACAGGAGGAAATTCTTATAAAGCATCCCTGGGCCACAACAGAAGCAGCCGGTAATAGCAGCATTTGTGGGTAAGAGACACAGAACAAATAGAGCCCTAGACACAAAGCTTAGCCAGTAGGGTTAAGAAGCTCATGGATAAGAACTCTCTTGGTGCAACAGTACTGATTAAAAGAACATATTTTTCGATAGGATGCTGAACATGGGTGTTAAAAAACCTGAAAGATAAAGGTCCTTCTGTTTCCTACTTCCTGAAATACCCCAAAACACTAACCAACATTTTTGGGGAAAAAAAAAAAAAGACACAACAATGGGTTCCACCTCAACTAAAATATAAATCAGGCTTAAAGAGGCTTAGACTCGGAAGCAATAATGTAAATTATTACAGCACAGTGTGAAATCCTCTGTGATAGGCATGAAACGCCACACCCTAAATAAAGGGCAGAGCCAAAGTCAAAGTTCAGGCACATTAAGTGCCTGCTGTCAGAAGAAATGGGTAGGTCTTCCTACTCACCTGCACTACATCTAGATATTAAAACAGACTAGAAGTTTTGAATAGAATATTTCAGTTAGAAGAGACCTAAAATTATCATCTAGTCCAGCTGCCTGACCTCTTCAAGGGTGTCTAAATTTGAGTCTAAAAGGAGAATACTGATATAAAAGGAATCTTAAACTTGACTGCAGGACCACATACTTGTAAACTAATGACACCCCTACAAATTATGTTGGACTAATGAGCAAGGGCATGCCAGAGGGGAAGCAGCACTATGCATTACAAAAGAAGGTAACAGACAAATAAGGAAGGTGAGAAAAAGCAAGCCAAGTTTTTATAATATTTTTTAATGCACTCAGGATTGTATGAAACCTATATAATCAAGGAAATGATCATTGTAGTGGTAGCACACACAAGAAACCTCTTGGTTCTTATGGAGGAGACTGGGAAGGCTATGAAGTTGAAAAATAAGAAATTAAGTATTTCAGAGGGGTACAAAGTACAGATTTCTTTCTTTTTGAAGATATCGGATCAATTTGCCAGAGAATATTTCACTCAGTCCCCCAGCAAGAAAAACACCTTGAGGCCAACTTGAACAAGCACAGGACCTGGCTAAAGACACATCCTGAAGAACCACTTATAGTTACTGCACACTTACATCTGTTACTCTTGCCAGACAGGAAAAGGCTAAAAAAAAATTCACCACAACTTTTCCCTCAGAAATAGGAACTTTAAAAAAAAAAAAAAAAGAAAATGAGGAAGTTGAATGAAAGGAAATTATACAGAACTAAAAAAGTGAAAAATTTGCAAGCAGTCCAGGGTTTAATGAAATATGCCAGGTAGCAGTAGCAGCCACTGTCCTGACCAGGGATGGGCTCTGATGTCCTGTGTTCATCAATCTGCTGATATTACTGACACAGTCTCAGCTTCTACTCAGAATCTGCCATTTAGAAGGACTGGGAGAATGGCTCCATTTCATTCCTGACATTGTCACAGTATCCTCCAGTCACAATAAAGTACTAGACTAGGTGCACATTTGATTTGACACATTACATCATTTTAATACCCTGAAGAAACTGAAAAGCATCCTATGATCCTAAAATTTATCTCGTTATCTTCCTCCCCCATTACTAATATACCTATTGCACAGCACATTGCATTGTCCCTGGAAAGGATAAAAAAAAAAAATCTCATTCATGTTATTGTTTTCTCCCAACCACAACTGCAGTTATGGTCACTTGAACTGCTCATTTTTTTACAACCAAGCCATTTTTAAGGGACTGTCTGTCTTCTACTCAGATCCTATTTGCCCGTGCAAGTCTAAGACAATTTTACCCTTTTGCTCTTATGCTGCAAATCCAAAGAAATCTCAAGAAAATTGCCCTCAATACGGAAATAACTACAGGTTTTATTTCCCACGTGCATATATGCCCTACAATAACACTGTGCTTGCTGGTCCATCTCTTTCCAAGATAATTGTTTTGATAATTTTAATGAACAAGTAGATCTTGAGAACAGCAAAAGAGGCAACAAGGGGAACATCCTGGCCAAATTCCAACTCCTCAGAATTTCCTGTAAGCCTTATTTACATCACATCTTCATCCACCTTGCTAACACCATTGGTTGGTCACATACAGTTGTACTCAGCATGAACATAACTGATCTGTAGATTCATTACTCATCTTCTTTCCCAATTATACCTATTGGATCATGTGTAACAGATTCTAATTTCAACAGCACTAAGAAAAACCCACACAGCCCACACCTTCCCCTAAAAAATCCTAAAAATGTTTATAGCATTTTGAGATCCTTTCCAGGCAGCATAAGACAATCAGAGTCATGTTATTCTATTGTACCAAACACCACAACTATTAATATTCAGCTAATTTACTGTGTTCAAGTAACAAAGCCATCACCTCAGCACACAAGTAGCCTTTAGTAAACAATACTTCTTTTGTGGTTTATTGATTCTGACTTCATTATTATTAATTGTGTACCTAAATGTTTAGATGCCATCCAAACCCGGCAAATTACAAATGCTAAAGGGTTAGTGAGACTGAATGGAAATCACAGGTTTCTCATTATAAGAAATCACCAAAAAAAGGAAAAAGCAGCCAAAGTAGATTCTAGGCTTTTCTACTTTGCTACAGTGATGGCAAGTTACCACCTTGGATACAATTCTAAGTCGTACTTCAGATTTTAAAGAAGTTTCCCTCTAGCTAAAACCATAAATTTACAAACCGCTATTTATCTGCTTCCTTCCACCATATATTGCAGAAGCTAACAAATGGAATACAGGAAGGACAGGTTTCGATGATCTACATGATTATAAGATAAGGATAGAGGGGTTTCTTTCTTTATAACTTTGGGATTCTTTAAGTTTGGTATGAGCCATGCTTCTCATTGCAAGTCTGTTCAGCTTCTGGTAAAATGAACTAACACAAGGAAGAGCTTCATTCCCACCCTACAGACAAGGTTCAGCTGGTTTGTTTTTCCTGTACCAGAGGCAATAGTTAACATCAATGACAATCAATGACAATTACATATTGAGATTTTCTCTAACTGTTGCACTAAGTTTTAACAATTTTTCACCTCTTCGCTTTTTACTCCAATTCTGCCGCTTTAATCTTGTTTCCTAAGCCACTGATCTCCTTTACTGTCATTCCTTCTTCATCTCAGAGCAAATGCTGTCTGTACAGTAACTTGCTGGAGACACTGGCTACAGCCCACACTTGCCCACCTAGGAACAGGAAAGCTGCTCGGCACTCAGTCAAGTATTCCTCTTTTCTCTGCTTGCATACACATTAAAAAAAACTCTGAGCTGTGGTCAAATTCACATTCTAATTCTGGAAAACCAGAACCTATTTCAGCAAAGCCACAGAATTAACAATGTGACTCGGTGAGACACTGACAGTGGACGCTCTGGAAGAGCGGCAGCCGCTGGATTGGCATCACAAACCCCACTGCCTGCAGAGACCAGAGTCAGGCCTTGCTCGAGTGTGAAATACTGGTGACAGCTCCTGGCACCAGCAGAACTTCTTCCACATTTTTACTGTCTCTTTCAACTCAGTACATTGCTCAACATACATTACTCATGGAGAGAGCAGCAGGCTGCCAACCTGCACACAAATAAGCCATGAATACCTTTCCTGCTTTAGCTTGCTAAAATGCAATGCAATCTCCACAAATTCCTCTTTTTGAACAGCTTCCCCCTAACCTTTACTCTTCTCTGCTGCCTTCTCCATCAAAATGGTGTTTTACCTCCCTCAAGAAACATACACATTATAGCATTTTACAGAGTATTGAACTTAACATTTCCATTATCTAAAAACATAATTAGGTGTCATTTCTCCAATTTTAAATCTCCAGGTTTGTGAAACTGCTAGTCACAGCTCTTCAGAATGACAAAATAAGCAGATAAAATACAGGAAATGAGGAAAGTTGCATTACCAAAGTTACTTCCGCTGATCTATCAAAGCCACTCTCGGGAAAAGTTAGATAAGGAAGAATGGAATTTAAAATTTCACAAAGATAGCAAAGACTAAACCAAATTGGGAGGTTTTTTTAATACAAAAATAATAATAAAAAAAGAGCAACTGGGAAAAATGAGGCTACATAGCACTACACAGCTTAAAAGGAACAAGTTGCATTGCTGCTTACAGCCATGAAAACTATGTGACTTGCTTTTCAGTGTGGAAACAGATGTGCCTTTATAGTCAGAAAAAAACCAAACTTCTAATTCCTACAGATGCTGAGAACTGCCTATTGCAGTGTTCCTAGCTAGAAAATAGGCTATAGATATTCCATGAAATTTGGACTGGGGAGAAACAACAACCCTTTCCAAACATCAGAACTTCCTACACTTAGTACTATGGAGAACTATTTAAGCACAGTTCAGTAGGACTCAAAGTTTCCCAATATTATTTTCCCTTAATGGAAGTGGCAGCATTCCAAACAAAAGCCATACTTTTAAAAGATCTCAATTAATTTTCAACATGTCAGTTAAGTTCAATCTCAACTTCTGTATCTGCTGCTGCAGTTTGACTTTAAGGAACAGCAGCACTTTTCTAAAGCAATGCCCTCTTTAATCCTTGCATTGTGACTTCCCTTAAAGGCTACCTTCTTCTCATTCCCTGTTTCTAGCATTGTGCATCAGTATTCCACTGGGCAACCAGAACAGCTATTAATGTTAATAAGCCCAGACAGGAATACACATTTGTTCTAAAGAGACAGTAACTGCATGACAAGTAATAGGATGAGACATACAGGATTGCTAGGTCCTGGCTTTAAAATGCAAAATACAGAAACACATACTCTACAGCCAAAGCAAATTATTTCACAGGAGCACTGAAGTATCACAATGTCTTATCAGGATGCAAGTGCTTCTTATACAGGCATTATGGTGAATAGCACAGGATACGAGCAGGCTCAAGTACACCACTTACTAGAAGATTGCATCCTGGCCCCCGTGCAAGCTGCACTGCTATCCCCCCGAATACTGACTGCATTCCTTGTAGCTGTCAGGACTCGATATTTATTTCTAAATATTAAAATTAGGCTTCAGTCTCTGTGAATCTCTGTAATAACCAAGCTTAGACAACAGCTCAACACTACGGTGGCTCTTTTGAGGAAAAGGATCCATAAGCAATATTACCTGGTCCAATACAAACCCTGAAATATTATTCCTGGTGAAATGAACAAATCATAACAGGAAAATTCATAAGGGACACTGCATGAAGATTCTTACAAAGACCATTTAAACTAGTCTGGTTAAATATTATTGTCCACAGTCATTAAAAAACCAGTGACTATCAGAGCCGGGTAACATTTATAAATTTAACTTTCTCTTTAAGAGGATAACAAGGTCAATAAAATGTGTAGCTAAGCTACTCTGCTCTGAATTGAAAACCAAGGCCCAAATAGACCAGCCAGTTCCACTCTGACCACTGAATTAAGAAAAAAGACAAAACCCCCACACATATACCTTCTTATAATCCAACAACTGATCATGAAATGCTCACTCAGCTTATAAGGATACCAAACTATACTAAAAAAAAACATTTACCTTCAGTTCATTAAATCCATGACAACCTATATAAAGCTAACGCGTGTTCTGTAGAGCTTCTAGTCTAGAAGCGAGGCGAAGTTGAAGAAGTATAAGAAACTTATTCACATGGTTTTCCACTCATCATGCCATGGCTTCTGTCATCCAAAACCAGTAAAAACCAAAGGTTTAAAAAAAGAAGGAAATAATTTTAGCAGCCCAGGGATAAGGTAGCACAAACAGAGGAGTAAAGGTGAGGGCAGAAATGAAAAAAAAAATTAGTAAAATCCAACCACAATATAAGGAGAGGAGCAAAATTAAAACATTCAAGACAGATCAGAGTTGATATGGATCAAAAATACATGTTGCAATTTGCATAAGATCTGACAGAAGTACTATGCCCAGTGGAAAACTACACACTTCGTAGGATGGTTCAACAACTAGCTGACATAAATACAGAATTCCTGAAGGATATCGTGTTTATATAATGTCCAGAAGCTACATCAAATAAGCTAAAGACAAATCAATGACAGGAGTATGAATACAAGAGGAAGCTCACATGAGCAAGTATTTCTGACTTTTCTTCCACAAAAATTCTTCCTCCCTGGCCTTTGAGATAACCTCTAGAAGCAAGTCAGGGCAACTTAAGGAGTGTTGTGAATTTTAAGGGTTTCTCAAGCCCAGCTTGCAAATTAAAGGATTTTATGTACTTAACGTTCCACACAATATGACAGCCATATACCCACTAACCTACCAACCACAGGAAGGAGAGCAGGTTGGGATCTCCATCGAAACAGATCTGCAGCTCAAGAATATGAAGTTGGTAAGCTGCCGTGGTGGGTTGACCCTGGCTGGTGCCCACCAAAGCCACTCTACCCCTCCTCTCCACAACTGGACAGGGGAGAGAAAAATATAACAAAAGGCTCATGAGTTGAGATAAGGACAGAGAGAGATCTCTCACTGATGGCCAACATGGGCAAAACAGATTCAGCTTTGGGATATTAACTGAATTTATCACCAACAAATAATGAGAAGTAAAACAAATATTCAAAACAAACAAAACAAACCAAAACACCTTTNCCTCCCTCCTTCCCAGGCTCTACGTTCTCCTCCCAAGGTGCAGGGAGATGGGGAATGGGAGTGACAGTCAGCTCATCAGATGTTTTTCTTCTGCCACTGCTCAGGGAGAGGAGTCCTTCCCCTGCTCCAGCATGGGATACCCCCTCAGGAGACAGTTCTCCACAAACTTCTCCAGCATGAGCCCTTCCCAAAAGCTACAGTTCATGAACTGTTCCAATGTGGGTCCTTTTCCATGTGGTGCAGTCCTTCAGGAACAGACTCCTCTAATGTGACCCCCACAGGGTCACAAGTCCTACTAGGAAACCTGGTCCACCATGGGCTTCTCCCTGTCAGGAGTCTGTTCCAGGTTGGGCTTCCCACAGGGTCATAGCCCCCTTTCAAGGGCTCCTCTTCCAGCATGGGGTCCCTCCAGGGGTTGCAGGTGGATCTCTGCTCCCCCATGGACCTCCCTGGCTGCAGGGGCACAGCTGCCTCACCATGGGCTGCACCAGGGGCTGCAGGGGAATCTGCCCCGGCACCTGGAGCACCTCCTGCCCCTCCTTCTGCACTGACCTGGCTGTCTGCAGGGCTGTTTCTCTCAGATATTCTCACTCTGCTCTTCTCTGGCCGCAATTACTTCTGTGCAATAACTTTTTCAGGTTTTCTTCTTAAATATGTTATCCCAGAGGTGCTGCCACCATCACTGATGGGCTCGGCCTTGGCCAGCAGTGAGTCCCCTCTTGGAGCCACTGGCATTGGCTCTGCTGGACACGGGGGAAGTTTCGGGTGGCTTCTCAGAGAAACCACTCCTGTAGCCCCCCACCCACTACCAAAATCGGGCCATGCAAAACCAATACAGCTACATTCCCCTAAGAAGAACATTCCACCTTTTCAGTTGTCACCAATAAATACCAGATTCCAGTACCACACTAACAAGAATCTGTTAGCAGAGAAAGGAGGGGAAAAAACCCCAAGATAATAAGCAAATATTGTCTGCTTTGTTATCATTTATCTTATTCAGGTGTTCCATGCAAACTGTTCCATCTACACCACCAGTACATAATTTGGGAAACTCCTGACTTTAACATCAAGTTCTGGAGGCGTTAAAGTGGTAATAAAACATAAGCCAAATAAAACATAAACCACGTGGCACTCAAAGAACAGAAGAAACTAATTTTTGCTTTTATTTACAAAAGCCAATTCCAGTCCCTCCCTGACATGCCCTACAAGATCCTTTACCTGGCAAAAAATGACGGCCATTTTTAGTTCAAAGGGTACTGTCTCTAGAAGTAAATCAGTTCTTTATCTACTTATATTCCTTCACTGAATTGCCTTGTTACTTCATTGCTGCTTTTCTCACTCCTAAACATATCCTGACCTCATATACACTTAATATATCTGGAAGTTACCTTTCTCCCTAAGAGCTAAAAACATCACCATTGAGGTTCTTATATCCACATACTTTCTTTGGATAACCATATCATCTTACTGTACCAGACAGGGAATATTTTTTCTATGAATACAGGAAGGGAAGCCCATTATGTATGCTGTAAGGCTGGAGAAACAGGATGCTGGCTTCATTTTCACACGACCACCAATTTAAACAGTGCTAATGCTTTTTAAATTGCCGTGCCAGAAAGACATGTTGCTATAGCCTTGCACCAAAAATACTACAGTGTTTAATCGTGTATGAGGTACCAAATGCAAGCTTGCATTCAGGCTATTCCAAGTTAGAATTAGTTATGGAATTAGCTAGCATTTTAGAAGGAAATATTCTTTCCCTTTAGGAAATCGCATTGATTTATGGCAACAGCTTGCTGACTTTGGGATACGCACATTTTTTCAGTGTTATTGGTCTCCCATGTTAAATAATTTATCAACAGGCTATACATTTCTGTAATTTGTACAAAATACATCTGGGCTTCTCTGCCACAGTTTCACTTGCTCTTTTCAGAACAACAAAAATAAGAAGTTGACATCTCAGATAATTTGCAAGCTGCATTTTCACCACAAAAGGTAAAAGAAATGAAAGCTCACATTTCATCATCTTAATCAAAATATTAAGAAAATACACAGCACCAGTTGAAGAAGCAACTGTAGCAGTGTTATTACAGAATGCCACGGCAATTCCCACAGCAGTTCTGTGGAATAGCCTCTGGAAAAGTTCTTCTGTTTATAAGGAAAATATAAAAGGTTGTGATAGGGCTTAACCTGCAGCTCAATAACAACTTATTTCAGAGCATTCAGTTTGAAAAGCAGCCTCATGTCCAAAGCTTGAAGTGCCTGGGTAGCACTTAAAGCACTTCTGTAGCAAAGGGCTGTTAAAGGAAACAACATGTATTTCTCCCTTCTGGGCATAGTCTTCATGAAGTAGAAATAACAGAAAAATAAAGCATCTATAAAACACCACATTTCTTTACTAAAGTAAATTCCAGTGAGTGCCTGTAGTACTTTCCAAGTCCCTTCCACCTGCCTAAAATCAGTCATTTTTCTCCATTAACATCTACATATAGTTCTCTATATGTCCATTAATATCGCAGTTCTGTTTATGCAACCTCAAATAAAATGAGTTAAAATTAATTTTACAGTATAATTTGGTCGCTATAAAAATCCACAGTTTTGTGTAACCACCTAAACTACTAAAATTGAAATCTTACAAGTCACTGTTGAATACGTAGAGCTATCTAGGGACATTTACAATACCTAAGAGATTATTTCCTTCCTTTCGCAGTTTGTGCAATAGGGGTGCTGCCCTATAGGCAATTTATAATTAATTCAACTCTGCAGGAATTCTCAGTTTCTTGAAGCAGTTCAACTAACCTACATATGCCCTTCCCTCCAGAACAGTGTTTCATTTTCCAGCTTTATTTTGAGCTAAATGTTTCCCTTGAGTACTCCTACTGGACAACTGTGTTCATTTCAATTAACAATTACCTATTTGCTAAAATTATCAGAATATACATGAGGGCTGAGCAACAAAGAAAGCACAGCTTCCAGTTGTAATCCCACTTCCCATGCATGAAGGTAAAGATTCAAGTAGAAAATAAAGGAAGAATTAAGACTTATTTTCTACATGCGTAAAAACAGTAAAAAAAGAGCTATGCACTGCAAATATGCAGGATATGATATATTTACCACTGAGACATCTCCATGATTAATTTTACTCACTCACAGAGCAGCCAGTCATCGACTTCCGACCCAGTCTATCCACAGTGTAAGTGCAGTGCACTATTCCTATCACTTGTTCTTCTCTGTCTGTTCTGCTTTTTATATTAATTGATCTCTGAGTTTTGTGCAGTGAGACAGCTGGACAACTAAGCCAGTAAGAACATTTGTCTAAGTAGGAAGCTATAGCCAAGTACCACACGTGCTATCCGCACACTCGAGGAAAGAAAGACGCTGTTCCATCCCAGGGTTATGCATTACAGAGTCAAACACAGTCAAATAAGAAGTGAAACATTTAGGACAGAGTAGAACACTATCCGGGCTTCTCAAGAGCAGTGCAGTTCCCAAAGCAATCAGTCATTTAAACGTGATGCATAATCTACACTGACAAGTCCTCTGAACACTTGGACAGGAAAGCCATGAAACATCCTTTCAGTTTGGAACCCCGTTGTTCAAAGATAGCTGTGTCCTCCGAGAACTATCAGGAGAATAAAAATAATGCCATACTATCATAATGGAAGACAAAATGCATTTAAAAATAAAATCAGCAATGGAAAAAAATATGAAAATTCTGGAACGGGCCCCTGAGACTCTCAACTGTGACAAGTAGCTGGATAACATGCCAGTAAGTCCAGGAAAAACGTGCATGAACCAGAACCTAGAACTAGTTTAGCTCAGCACAAGAAATGGATTTCTCATCCATGATATTGACCCTAAAGCAAATATGACAGATAGCAAGGATAGCAACAATAGCAGAGGTGCTGACTGCCCAACCTCAATAAAAGCAGGAACATAAGATATCACTCATGTACCACATTCCTTTCAGCCTCCCTTTGATTGTTTGTATTAGCTGCCCAGAAGAACAAGCCTTGGCCCCTTGTTCCCACTGCAGCCCAGCTGCACAGCCGAAAGATGGTAATTTACCTCTCCAGACCCCCAAAACCCCACTCTCTCACTGATCCACATAGAAGCTGTTCTTCCCACGACCACAAAGAGTACCAAACATCTGTGTATTTTCAGAAGAAAAACAAAAAGCAGATGTCATCCACATGAGGCAGCAGGAATGACAAGACAGCAGGATAAATACAGCAAGACGTAAAATTGTTCAAGAGGACACCACTGTACTCTGACCTTAGAAAAACAAACCCAGCTACACCTTACAAGACTACATAAAAAGGAAGTTAATTTTAAAAGGTTTGTTTAAAAATGACAAGTTCAGTGTCATAACTAAATGAAAGAGATTGAAGTAGTACATACATTCCTTAAAGCAATATGGTTTTAACTAAGGTAGCTTCCCCTTAGAGATTGATGCTTTCCAACCCATGACTTTAGACACCAAAAATCATAGCAAAGATCAGGCAATTAAAACTAATAAATTTCAATAATGGTTAGGAATCAAAGCCTGCTCTCCGACGTGTAAAAAATGAAGCATATAGCCCTTCTGCCAAAAAGGAAGGAACACAAGTTATATGGATACTCTTAACAACTTAACAACAGTGTTAAGATTTCTCCAAATCACAGCAAATTAAAAATCGAACAATGCAACCGGTCCATACAGCACTTAAAACTTTCAGCCCACTCATGTAGTTGCCCTTAACACATTCCTAACACCAGGCAATTCAATTCTTTCTGCAGAACTAAGGGAACTCAGAAGTAAAACTAATCTAGAAAATTAACTGTCAGAAGCATTATGGTAGGATTTCCTTCAAAATTATTGATGCTTCCTTCCAGAAATATGAATGAATGAATGAAACATGTTTCTTCATTTGCTTTTGGTTCCTAATGACATGTGTAGCCCATGAGGCAACATCATTCATAGCTTCAGTCCTCTCGTAATAGCAAGATATTTTTCTCCATTGAAGTAACTGCCTTGCTACTTTTTGGAGCTGATAATTCAATTCTTCTAGGTTTTACTTTCACAAGACTCTTCCATTAGGACAATATTGCCTTTAAGTCTTCCCATAAATTAACACCAATAAAATTACCTTTTAAAGAAATTAAAAGTATTGGCTTGTAGGAGGACAGATAGGATCAAAAATTAGGTCAACTAAACTAGGTCATCCATTTATACCTCTATTTATCTGGTACCTTTTGGGAAACATTTTTCTCTACGTGATCTTTTTAGCTGTGCAAGAATTTTTTCATTCTAAAGCTGATGACAAAAGGGTAGCTAGAGCAAGGCCCTCAGGGACACAAGCAGTAACTTTCCTATGCAAACCTCAGAGACTGAAACATCCTGACACCAGTATTCAGAGATACTTTAAAACAACAGTCTCCAACCCAGAATGACGGCCCTAAAGCCTGACAGACTTGACTGTGCTCTTCTGCTCTTCCAACTCTTTCCTTACCTCGCTGCACTCCCAGCTTCCCTAGTAAAGCTACTGGCTTTGTGCTTGTATGGTCTCAGCAGTATTGGGTCTGAACACAACTTGGTTTCTTGAAGACGCAGAGGAACTTCAGACAGAACTCCAACAATACAGCCACTCTCTGGGGCTCCAAGCTCTGGATCCAAAACTCCACAGCCATACCAGAGTGCTCTCCTTTCATAAACACATTCTGATTGCTCAAATTTGATCAAATAATTCACAACTTAAGTTTATATTAGCAAGTTTTTTTGTCAGATGAAGCAGGAAAACAAAGAGCTTAATCTCTCTGCAACATTCACGTGCTAGTTAATAGAAACAGAAATGCATGTCCATGCTTCATTTAGGGCAAACACACACAGCTGAGTTATCCAAGCCTGTTCTGGCATAATCATAGCAATTGTGGAGTACAACAGCTTGAGAAAAACACCAGGATGCAAACACTGCACTTCCTAATGGCACAAAGAGCTCCTGCTCTACCTAATTAACTTGTGCTTTACTCAGTTCCTCATCTGACCTTTAACACTGATGCCTCTCCCTAAATGAAGGCCTTTTTATAAGACCAAGAAAAAACCACCACCTACCTTCTGATTTCACTTCTAGAAATGCATATCCAAGGTACTCCTATAGTTTCACCTTTTCCCAACATTAAGAAATGCATTACTATTTTCTCTATGCCAAAATGTCCTTTGTACTAAGCACACTACAGGAAAACTGTAGCAGCACACAACGCAAAATCCACGAATCTCAAATAGTAACAGTGAAGAAGATAAAACATAATTTCTGTTTATTACAAACCAATGGCTTTAAGAGATTAATACAGAAGCCTCAGACTTTTGTTGCACTTATGATCAACAAATGTACATACATTACATAATCTGAATATCTGCTTAACCTTCCCCTGCTTGCAGAGCTGATAACTTATATTTAGCTATAACAGCATTGAGGAAAAACACCCTGAATCTATTGCAATTTTAAAATACATTACCTGCAATCCAAATCAAGAAATTCGCACTATAGATCAGTGGCGCGTGAGGAGTAGCACACAGACATACAGCCATACATGTACAAATATATAAGCATGTATATGGAGCTAGAGAACTATAGGTTAGGGTCTAGGGTTCATGAACTACGGTCACATGAGACATATCCATATATAGGTATCTACTGACACACATATATCTATACACATATATAACTAAATACAGCAAAAGGTGCCATAGAATTGAGGTAAGAATAAAACCAAAGTATGTATTTGACAGGCTATTTAAATTATTTGGAGTGCATGTAGCATGAGGTGCAAGGTCAACATTCCCAGTTGCTCCTCCTGAACGATTCTTTAGCATTCCGCAACATCCGTACACAACCCTTTATTCCATGAGAACAGTAGACTTACACACTGCTGTCTTTGGAAAATGAGCACACAGAACCTATTACCACACGAGCCATTTGACACAACCCAGAGCATTGCCTAACTGGTTTGGTTTAGTTTCATGTGCCTGAAAGAACTGCAACTTTAGGCAGAGTTTGCAAGTTCTTATACCCCAGGGTCACTACAGCAGCTTTGTGGCTGTATTCAACAGCCTCCATGAAAATTCAGAATGGCATCTTTGAAGCAACAGAAACAGCACTCGTTTCCTCAGAAGGGGACAAAACAGCTGAATATTTAAACGGAATGATTTTTCATGTAAAATTGTATTTTCATATAACATTTAATGAACAGTATTTCACAAAATTTCAGAAGCCTCT
Organism: Mohoua ochrocephala; assembly: GCA_013398855.1. Classification (NCBI taxonomy): domain Eukaryota; kingdom Metazoa; phylum Chordata; class Aves; order Passeriformes; family Acanthizidae; genus Mohoua; species Mohoua ochrocephala. The sequence goes on along the minus strand of VZTA01005528.1, from coordinate 121,022 downwards.
GAAGTTTGGGTTTACTGAAATGACTGAAGTCACATTGCTCCAGCCAGATTTGGTCCATGCAAAAGAAGCTTTATGAATAGCCCCGATGACTATAACCACACACAATGAAGTAATGTGTTGGGGTGTGTCCCCCACATACAAATTAGTAGCATACAGCTGAAGTACAGTTAATGGAAACAAAACTTTAGAAACACATTTACACAGAAATTTAAGCATAATATGAAAGGTGACTACTAACAGATCCATTATTTAACCCTGAAATGATAAAATGCACAAGGCATATCTAAAGTGACAGTTGTCTGTGACCTATTAACACATTGCTAAGAGCAGAGTTTCTTCTAACTGATCAGCTGTACAACACACTTACGGGTCATTTTCTCCAAGGCAATTACTCTTTCTATCACGCTTTTGGGAAAATAAGTGCTCCAAACAGTTGTTTTTTCAAAAGAACACAATTTGCAAGAATTCCATGCAAACCTGTGCTTTACAATTAAATCTTGGGTTTGAAGTTTCAAGAAACAGTTTACCCTCTAGTTGATTCTGCTAAAGCGTTTTTCCCAGTTTAACTTTTACAGATACAAATAATTCCTCTTGAAAAGACAGCATGCATTTTATAACATAGATGACAAAGCATTAGTGTTTCTAACTATGTATTACAAGCATGAAACTCATTAAATAGATACTAGAAAACATCACTTCCAAAAGTGTCTATATAGTGGGATCTTACAAAAATAATGCAGAGATCATAAAACTTTAATCTTTTTTTACTATTATATGCCTGCCTTATAAATTTGAAAGATATCTTCACAGATACTCAAGAGGTGCACTAACAGTATTTGAATCAGAAAGGCTTATGCAAATGCACATTAATACACAGACCAGCTTTTAAGAGGGGCATTTCTGAAGTGCTACAGTTGAATAGGTATTTCTGGTATCACTAATGCTGTTTCAGAACCAGAACAAAATCTATGTCATGACTGGCATCGGTATGTGGGCTTTCACTATGCATCTTAGTAGTTTTAATCAGTGATTTAGTATAGTGTAGATTGTTAATTCATATGAAGCAGACTTTAGGCATTTCAGAAATTGTGCCTTTTCCTGAAAAAAACCACCAAAAAACAAAAAAAAGACAAAACCCTCAAAAAACACAAAAAGCAACTTTTGTAACATCTGGTGTAGCACTTCCTATGATCTGCTACATTTTATCCTTACAAGCCAAGCACATCCCGTCTCCCATTTTGTTAAATAGCATTTTCACAAAACAATCAGTTAGAAGTGCTTAAATATAAAAATTTCAAAAATAAAACAACTAGAGGTAAAAAGCATAGAAACTACTTTTTTACCTGTTTCAAATCAGACCCATTCAAATTCCCTTTCACACTTCATAAAACAGCACCTTGAGTACTTTACTGTCTCCAAACCTAAAAGTTTCAGCTTAGACAGAGTGAACAGAACACAGACACACAATATTCACTTGAGTTAGTTACCTGTGCCCTCTTGAATGAAAGGTATAAAGAGATCTGTGACTAGGTGTAACGAAGTTGTTAAAAAAAATCATTATTATTTAAACTGATGATCTAAGACAGGATCATTTTGGCACCACTACCTCCAAACAGCAGCTGAGGATTCCCTACACATTATCCATCACAAAAAACCCATTCTCAGCCATCCACTGTGTTCCATGACAACAGATTAGCCAGATACATAACTCAAAAGATGAAGCAAGACTGTCATATACCACAAAACAATTGAAACATAACGTCTGGATTTTAGAAGGTAAAACTTCACGCTATTCCTATTTCAGCTCTCCTATAACAATGGCAACCTACATCAAACAAGAGAAATGAGAGTGTCAGAATGCTTTTGTCATGACTACCACATAAGAAAACGAATTGTTAATTGTGGCTAAATTAAAACAAAAAAAGAAATCAGCAAATAATAGTTACCGAGGCCTTCCTAAATTCTAGAATCTAATCCAGAATAGCTATTTTCTTTTCCTCCATATGGAACTTTGACTTCCAATCCTTGTTTGATGTAAGATATGTGTTCATTACAAAAAAAAATCAGAATCTAGACCATGCTGGTTATATTCATACAGCAAGGAACACCAAGAGGAAGCAATCTATACTTATTTCCTTCTGCCCAATAGCAATGTCAGCAAAAACTCAGGAAAAAGTATACTCCTGGATGTACTGCAACCATAGAAGAAAATCCTAACCTCCATTATTTTAGGAAAAAGCCCACTTGCCCCCATATGCACATATACATGATTACTGGCAAGGCATCCAGACATGTCTACCCTGTTTTCAAACTATGCACTTCATTTAATCCTAACTGTGCACACCCAGAGTACTGAAGTGATCTAGTAATAAGTCCTGCTTACTTCCTAGTGCAAACTAATTAAATAAATTTCATTTCCAGTAACAAACTTGCCACTAGAGCCCAGATTATAGAATTTACCTTGTTACTGGGGGCGGGAGGTGGGACGGCAGTGGTGAAGTGGGCAATAATCACCTTTCCACCTTGCAAGCGGAAGTTGTTTCCAGGTATGTCAATGGCATTATTAAATTGCAGTCTTAGTCATCTACACTCTGGACTTTCAGTAGCAATCAGCCAGGCTTATCAGCCTACTTGTGCACACCTCTAGCTTCTCTACCTCTCCTCCAGCACTCCCTGGCACCCATCACGTACTTTTAGTTCATTCACTCAGGCCTATACACAGCTCTCTAAGCCTATTACTCAACACATTCAAAGGCAATAAAGACCTAAAGGTAAAGAATCATTTTCGTTTGCATTCACCCACTATTCCATTCGTATTTTAGATTCCATTTTGACTTGAAAATGAAGCGATGAGTAACAGCAACTCCTATTCCACAAACCTGCCACTGTTCAACAGCCACAGAACATCCTGCACTTAAACGAGAAAACACAACTTCCTCCCTTCTCGCTCCTCAAAAAATATCCACTCATTCTTTAAGTAAACAGAATACTGAAACTTATATCCCCTTTACCTCTTTTGTCTTCTTCCTTTTCAATCATTTCAAAGAGGACCTAAGCATGGCTCTGTTAAGACAGCCAAATACACCCCGAAACACATGCCCCCAAAAAACCCAAAATACTTCAATACATTCATAGTGAAAAAAAAAAAAAATCAGTAATTATGATTCTTGTCACCACACTAATCTATGTCTGCTTTACTACATAAAGGTGACTATCAGAGCTGAAGATCAGCATCCTAATTTCCTGGTTTTCCTTTAATTTCTGATACAAAAATCAAATAGGAAAGTTTGAAATACAAAGTTTTAAGAGGACAAAAGAAATTTTCAACACAATTCTCCCCAAAACATTTAACACTCTTTCAGGTAATACACCTTTTTCCTGAAATGTCTTGCCCATTAGTTCCTATAATCCTATTTTGCCATTTTTACCGGTATTCTCTTTTCTTGCTGCTGCAGGAAAGCAATGAGAAAACTCACTGCCTATACAGTTGAGAGCTACAGAAACAACATGCTGTCAAACAGAGAAATTGAAACAAAAGCTATTTTTCCATACAGAGGTGCCACTGCTTCAAAGAAAGGATGATAATAATACATATTGTATACCATTTGACTACAACAAAGCTAAAACATCAGGATATTTATCAGATATGAAATGGTAGAAGCGGGTTAGGAGATCTAGAACAAAGTACTTAACACAGAGATCATTAAAAATGTTCCACATTTTGCACTAGTCTAGGTCAGCCTTTCTGTAAAGTACATCTAATTTACATGAACAAGACGGACTCAGTACAAGGCAAGATGTCGATTCGTGTTAAACAGCAATTATATTACTAAAACTGTGACTTAACGAAAAGCTTCTGTCAAATTCTGTAACATTTAAGCTCTCATGTGAAGATTCAGAAGGGTCCTATTGCTCCAATGCCGTTCTTCATTTCACACGTTTCCCTCTTCCTTTCCCACACGCTCGGATGTTTCAGCAGCATACTTTTAGTATTTGCAAAATCCTGCCCAAAGAGCGTGGCCGATTTCCCACGGGCTCCCTCCCCACCCTGGATGAACTCGTTACTTCCCAAAGTCCACTTCCTCTTCCACCCCTGGACCTGCCAGCGCTCCCAACGCCCCTCCGCCTTGCGCAACATCCGCGGCCTCCTCCCCACATTTCGGACAATCTCCGATGCGACACTTACATTGAGAGGTTTTTTTTTTTTGTTCCCAGACCACTAGCACAGACTGACAGCTTAAAGGGCTAACGATGTGCTTTAAATCCCAAAGAGCGACGCCTAATAAAGCGAGCTACGAAGACAGATACGGACGGCACTAACCTGCTCTCCTTCAGCTCTTCTGTGGGTCAAACTGCATTTTGATACTAAGTATTTAAATTACATTGAAAAGTGCCAGCAATGTCTACCCAATCAAAATTATTGTTCACAGCTCAGACCACCAGTTCAAAAGATAAAACTCCCGAGCTATTGTAACAGCTCAATTAAACAGCTAAAATAAACCAGGAAAAGCACTAATTCTCCAACAGAATTTTTCCCCGAGCGCACACGTTAACCAAAGGCTGCTGGTGAACTGATCTGGAAGGAAGAAAGGACGAGGGATACAGGCAGGGCTGCGATGGGGGATGGGAGATGTTAGGGAAGGGAAGATGAATATTCCTCCAAGGACTATCAATACATTTAACACATCTCCTCGGAAAGAAATCTCAAGCAGGCATCTACAGGGGCAGATAAAAAGGGAAGGAGGGCAGGAGTGCCCGATTATCCCCAGCTGACATCATAGACGGCAACCCTGCAGAAAAGGGGCTGCAAGGGCGAGGAAGCGCTCGCAGCCCCCCCGCGCCGCCTCTGTCCCCTTTATGTGCTCAGGGAAGCAGCGGGGCGGGTGGACGAGGATCCTCCCGGTTAATTTTGCAAGAGCCCATGACCACCACCTCCCCAGGAGCGGGGAAGGGCCGGGACCGCGGTGACAAACCTCCCAGGGGTGGGGGGCAGGAAGGAGGCTGAATCCAGGCGGACACGCTCCCTTCCCCCGCCGAGCTCCGAAGTGGTGCTGGGCACAGGGAGCCGGCCGAGCCCCGGGGCACACAATAGCAGGTCGCCCCCAGGGATGCGACGCTCGCCCCCCCCGACACCCCCTCGCTCGCGGGGGGATGGGGAAGGGGCTGCGGGTCACCCCCCCGCCCC
>VZTA01005528.1:104076-114868 GCA_013398855.1 Mohoua ochrocephala | reverse complement strand
GGAAGCCCGCAGCCGTGGGAAGTGCCGGCGGGTCCCTGCGGTGGCGGTGCCCAGGCGCGGCGGCGGTGAACGCTGGGCAGCGGGAAGATGGCGGGGCGGGACGGGGCAGGGGACGGGGACGGGCGCGGACACACCTGGCTGGGGACCGCTCCTCGCGTATTTGTATGTATGCATATTAAGTGTATATATATATGTGTATGTGTGCTTGTATATTAATTATATATATATATGTAAGTGTATATTCTTTAGAAGTACATACATGTATGTGTGTGCATAACTATATATATATATATATATAGTTATCTATAGATATCGAGATCTGCTTAATAAAAATGTCCGCAGGCGAAGCTGAATCATGCCCATGCCGCCGGCAGGTGTCCACGGGCTGCGGGCTGACGCCAGGCGGGGACAGGGTCCCGCACCCCTCGGCACCTCAGCGAGAGGGCTCAGGCACCTCGCGCATTCCTATTTTAAACATAGTCTAAAATCTCCGCCTTACGTGGTGTTGGATGATTTGGCAATGTGCTGTTTCATTCTTTATGTTATATGGAAAAGTTAAACTTCGTCATGTTTGGTGTCTTGATGACATTTATAACTTCTGTTTCAGCAAAGCAAAGCAGTTGTAGAGGTGTGCATAAGTATAGCCTTAAAGCTTAATAAATATTCCAAGTGAAGTCTTTTAAAATATAGTTCTATTGGTGAAGAACTTCACAGCCTTGAGTGATGCTGTTGCTCCAATAAAACTTTGTCACACAGGCAGATGATAAAGGCCCATGCTGAGAAGCATAACCCGGTTAAGTCACTCCTGCCCCATCGCCCATTCTCTAAAGCTCATTCCCTGCCCAGGGAGCATGTGCCGCTTGCAGTCACACCAGCACACACACCCCTTGTCGGACAGGACACCGAACCGGCTCAGGGAGCTCAGTCAGCTGCAATATAAATCCATAGAAAATAGGTGTGTTTTCTTCTCAGAGCGCTGCATTAATCTGGCTTTGTTACCAAAAGAAACCTACAAAAAGCTCGGTCTTCCTTGTGTTGGGGTAAGATATTACTGTTTTAGAAGGCTGCCAAAGAATACCACTTCCACACCAGAATTAGTACAATGGCACATTACCACCCTCAGCCCAATTCAGTGCCTACCAACTCAACATCTTCCTAGTGGAGGCAAGCTTTGAGATATGGCGTAGGACCCTGAACCGTAGCTGCTGCTGCATGGATACACATTTCCTTCTCCTGCATCTGCTACAGACACAGCCATCTCTGGCAGAGGGGTAGGTTGGAAAATTGAGAGGCTTAGCATTTTCATGACTTGCTGCAGACTTCAGCATCTTATGAAGGGATTGGGTTTTTTAGCTGTTGATGTTCATCAACTGATATGCAGCGGACACAAGGACACATGAAGGAGCTGGGAAAGGGCATCAGTTCTGTGCTGAGGTTTAGTGAAGCCTGAGCACTCCACACAAGCACATCAGCTGTCAAAGCTCAGTCTCCTCTCCATGTCCTTTGCACCAGCTTCCATAATAAGCTAATCAATTGGCCCCAAGAGCCACAAGGATACCTGCTTTTCTTGTTTTAATCCCTCTCTTCCTTCTCCTTTTCCTTCTCCAAACGTCCTTTTCTACAATACCAAAAAGCAGCTTTAAAGGGAAATAGAGAAATTAGAGAGAGAGATCAGAGATCACAAGGATAGTTGGGGCTTGGATCACCAGACAGTTTTTCCGTGTCACCTTGCTGGATTTCCATCTGCTTAGGAAGGTTGCTGTTTGCTCAGCAGTTGTCCTGGCAAACCTGCTCCCAGTGCCAGATGGCAGGTAACTTCAGAAAAGTGATACTTGGGACTAAGCAACCAATTAACGAAGTCTTGAACGCTATATGGTTTTCTTCATTTAGTCACACAACCGAGTTACAGAGGAGGAAAAGAAAGATCGTGATGAATCTGATATCGTTATTGCCTGACATGGAAAGAACCCAGTTGTCAGTCTGGCCTCATTCATAATCTGTCACGGAACTGCAATAAACTGTTGTAAACCAGTAGTGTAACAGTGGCCTTTCGTTTGAGTTAACTGATAAGAAGGTTATACGGTCTCAGAAGACAAAAAAAGCCCCCAAACTAGGTGTGTGTCATTAGCCAAAACAAAGGTATATATGAAACAAAGAAATCAGGAATAGCATGGAGAACTGGGCCTGGCATTGTCTGCATGTGCATGTGTACCCGTACCTGTGAGAGCTGCCGGACAGTCCCGAGCACAAACCCAATAGCATTAGTTTTATCTCCCACAGCCCTGCAAATGCTGCACGAGGCTGTCTCACATCTGTGCTAGGAACAGACACCTAAAGCCTCAGCAGCAAAAATAGCATTTTAACTAAGACTTTTGATCTGAGGCTCATACATCTGGGTTAACCCCAGACATCTGACCAATGCAGCATGTGTGCATGAGTGCGTGTTTGTGTAGCTGTAGGAGAGGGGTGGAAAAACAGACACACAGCATGAATTACTCACCCTATAGATAGAACAGGAAGTTTCAACCCAAATCTGTAGAAGAAAATTCTAGTTGTGTCTTAACAACCCATACAAGTATGGTCCTTGAGGAAAAGCAAGTAAATCACCTACAGCTTCTCTGCTATAATTTCATTTTGCCTTGCCGTGCACTACTCCAGCTGCTGCAGGGAAGGAAGATAGACGGTTTTTTCTGTTCCAGGTGGCTTCTCATGTTTCCACAAGGTAAACACGGTGCAAATTGGTAAATGTGCTTCCTGGCCTGCATACCACGGTGCTTCCCAGTCAATGGGTGGAACTACCACACATCCCAGTTTACCAAGCTTCAGAGGTTTCCCTCAAGCTGAGATGGAGCACAGGCTCACGTCAAAGCTGTTTGGCTTCAATGCCTCTGTGGCTTGGAGCTGTGTTCAAAACCCAGCACATATCTACCCAAAAGTGTGCTTCAGAAAGAAATCAAAGAACCGGAGTGGGAGGGAAGGGTGAAAGAACCCTACAGCTCTGAGTAAGGGCATCAACTCCTATGGTTTTAATTCCTCCTTAGTCCAGTGAAACAAGACCTTGTGTATTCCTCGTAATTTTGTGTGATTACATTACAATGATCGCTCACTTTGTCACAAGTTTCTTCTCCCCTTTGCAATAATCTGCAGACTCTTCGACTTTCACTAACTATTTGGAGTAATGCAAAAGAACCATAATGCACCATGACACTTTATGGTGTTGTATAATTAATAATGTAATATTGAAATGATAATTAAATTATGATCAATATATCCTATACATGAAAGCTCAATTAACTTTATCTGTACTGCATGTCTGAAAAGTTTTTGTAATCAAAATTATTTAGGACAAAAAATAGATGTTAGCATTCATAGATTTCAAAATAACACTCCTGAAACATATTTTAAGTGCAGTTAGTTGGAAGTTTTCTAAAAATGTAGTGTTTCAATGGAAAATGCTGCTTCTGTAAAAGTTACATTTTCCACAGGAAACAATTTTGCCAATGTTTTTCTGCTTTCCGACAAAAACAATGCACTGTTATACTTACAGATGCAGAAATGTCTTTACCATTGAAGTCAGCACAACTTGGGTTAGGGACTCAGCACATGAAAGAACTGGAGCACGGAGCATAAATGCCAGGAAGCTGTTGAACAGCTCAAGGGTACACATAAAAACTAAGTCCAAGCGAAACATTTGTCTTTGATCTGACAAACTGAAATGCAATGTGTCTTTCCACAAATGTCAAAATGTTTCATGCTGGTTGAAAACAGTTAAATGAAACATTTAAGAATATCAGTATCGCATACTTTTTGTATACTCTTGTCCTCGAAACATTTCAGTATTTAGTCACTTTTGTTTCCGAAGAGGATAAAAATAATGTATCAAGTTTTCGGGCTGATCTTCAGCTACAATTTAACCACTTAGATTATAAGTAACAAACGAAAAGACAGCAATCCCCACGGAGTCTCAAACTTCTAATTTTGAAAACAAAAGGTATTGTGGACAATAGATCTGAGGATCTGATTTAAACCTGAACCTGAAGCGAATCTCATTTTAAATGAGTCATAAAGACCTGATCAGTGTCTGTATAATATGTTCCATTCATATTCATTAAGTGCCATGTGACTGCTGGATTTCTTGACATTTGCCTCTATTACTCTCAGTTCAGCAATGACAGACTCCTGTAATTACCACTGAAAAGACTCCTACTACAATTTAATTTTACCTGGCTCGCTTAGTTTTTATTTACTTATTTACCATCTTCTAGGATTCATTGTGTGATATTGCTAAAACTCTTTAATTGTGGCATTTCTTAGGCAGGTAATAAATATTTTAGACCAGAATTACTGAGTTTCATGATCAGTGCATATTTTGGAATCCTGTCTAACTGTAACATACACCCCCCCCCCCCCCACCCCCCCCCCACCTCACCCCACCACATACACACACAGTTTCAGTACATAGAAGAAACTTTGTTCTTGCTGCAGCACCTACTGAAGTAGCATTGAGGTTTAAAGTGGTTTTTAGGTATTGCTAGCATGCAACTGAAACAAAAATAAGTGTGTGCATTATGATCATCAGCATAATCTTCTACCACAACTAGCTCTAAAAAGAAAACAGCTGTGAAATACTGTCCAGACTTAAAATGTTTCTGCTTTTTTTTTTTTTTTTTTTTTAAATTTCATTTAATTCAAGATTGTTGGTTGAGGTACTTTCTTCGATTCTTGTGAGTGAAAAAGAAAAGTGTTTCAGAATACAATCAAGATTTTCTGCAAGTTTTTAACAGTATTAAAATAAATAGCATATGGGTTTCAAATGAATTCCTGTGTCCCCTTTTGATAGTTGCTGTTTGATAGCCTCACTGTAAATCCACCCCTGAGAGACTCGATGACTGTTATTTATACATGTCACTATTAATGCCGTAGGAGACCTGCTTTGTGCTATTGGATCAGGAAAAGCAGGAGCCATTTTCCAGCTGTACCTTTTGACCTTATTAAAATCGGACACATAATTTCCGAGCCCTATCTTGTGCCTAGGCAGTGCCTCTGACCCAAGGTGACGGGGCGTGGGCTGCTGCGGGCCAGCTGCAGCACTGCGGTGGGCTGCTCCGGGAAACCTCATTTGCCTCCTTGTGACAAAGCTTTCCTTGAGGGTATTCCCCAGGCACAGCCGCAGCACATCTGAAATGGAAATAGCAGCAGCAGAAGGTAAGCCTGAGCACAGGGCATGCTAGGTATCTGTGCTCTCGAATCTCTGCCTGCAAGTATCAGAATAAGCATCGTTAAAAAAACTGGCGTGTTTCAAAGACACCAGGGAAGAATCTGGATGTTCTAATGGGAGGCACTCATTCAAAATGTGATTTTGAAACAGGTAATTGAATAAAAATGAAGTTTGCTGTACCCCTTGGAAAAAAAATAATCTTAGTATGAAATTTTGCATCAGTGAATCCGAAAGATTAGTAAAAACTGAATGAGCCTTGCTTCATCTATCTTGTTTAGTTACTGTGAATCAGCCTCAAGAACAAAAGAATTAGCCAGTTCTATTTCAGGGTTCTTATCCATTAGCATAATAATATTTGTATCATCCTTAAACAAACCTTAGACTTGTTTGTCTCTAGTTTTATATTCATCAGTACACATTAAAGTATTCCCACTTCTCTAAAATGCATCTTTACTGAAAATAAAACAAAAAATTGCTAGACAGTATCTGAGCCAAAATGATTAAACACTGCTCTTTTACCTGGCATGAGCATTCTCTGGATGCACATACTCTTCCATTTTATTCTGAAAATCCTATTAAAATAATAATAACAATGACAGAGACTGCTAATGCATTAGATGGACTGGTGAAACTGAGCTCCCTAAGAGTCCCTCCTGTGAAATGCCTGCTGCTATGACCATTAATAGCCATAATGGCCAGTTCAGATTCTCAACTATTTTGTAGATTTTTAAAAAAAAAAAATTAATAGTCTCTTAAGGGAAATAGTAAGCTTTATAGTTTGGGAAACAGAACCAGGTGGGAAAGGGAAAAAAAAAAAGTAAAAATAAAGACACCCCTCCCCCTCAAGCTCACAAAAATTATACTATAGGGAGCCACCCTATATATGGCCAGATCTGTTTTTATATTAACTTCAAACAAATATGGATACAGTTCTGACTTTACTCTCTAACATGAGTTTTCTCCCTACATTTCAGTGAAAGGTTTGCACTATAGCAAAGTGACATAAGCCCAGCATATACTGTGTCCAACAATATTCATATTTCATTATCAGAGAGCACAACAATAGTTCCATTGTGTAGGGCAGCTCTCCTCGGAGGTGGAAGGAAGGCTGCGCACAAGCTTCCAGAGTGGTCCAGAAATACGATGGTGACACCAGACTGGCTCGTGTAAACAGGAAATCAAACCAGGATGTAAACTGGACTGCTTCCATATTCAGTAATATTCAGCTAAAAATAAACAGTTTGAATAGAGGTAGGAAAGCCAATTTTCTCTGTAAACTCATTTTTCAACTTGAATTTTTCAAGACCTGATAGAAAAACTCACATAAAATGAGTGTTAGTGTCGCTCTGTCAATATGTCGGTAATGAGATTGCAGTCACATCCAGAGGGCCTACGAGTGTGAAAAGGATAATGGAAAGTCTCTTTCCAGAGAATAATAAGGACTTGGAGATGCAGATTGAAAAGGGATAAAACTGATCTATATCAAGGGATTAAAAAAATCAAGGAGAAAGAAGTTCTACTTAAGCTAAAAGACAATGTAATCATAAGAATAAATAAACACAGACTGTGAAATCTAGAACTGATGAGCCATCTCATTCTGAGAAGAATAAGGGGATCTCGATCAGCTCGCACAGAGTGAGGAGAAACTGGGGGGTTTTTTGGTAAGAGTACTATCTAATGCTATTGCTCACTTCAAGACCATCATGTGGAGTTCACCCGGGAGTTCCTCTGCAGTCGGAAGTTCCTTATGAATTCTCTGACTGTTGAAATTAGGCCAAACTGCTCTCCAGCTTTAGGAATAGGTGAGTATAGGGTAAGAACTGGAAAAGAATAGCAAAAGTCACCAAGTCCAAGCTCCTGCCATCACATGTAAACCTGAATATAATCCAATTAATAACACTGTCAAGCTTCATCTTCAAATAAATCACATTATTTGCCTCCACTGGCCACACAAGAAGACTATTCCAAAACCTCAGTGCTATAACTCTGGGAGGTTTTTCTTATTTTCAACCTCAGTTTTTCAAGGACATTTTTTCCAGCACAAAATATCTCTTCATCACAACTATCTCTGTTTTACTATATTAGAAAAGTTATGCTTTTGCTCTACTCCTATGCCATAAACTGCTCATCATTTCTAACAGGCTCTTCTTCATAGCTGGAGAGTCAAATTGGTTCTTTAAGGTGAATCAGTCTTTCTTGGATGGGGAAGATTAGGTATGTGCCACATTCTAGATTATTGAAAAACTTCCCTAACCTCTGCTTCTGCTTCCTGGGGATGAAGGCTAAAAGACACAATGAGTAGAAGTAATTCTGAAGGAAAATAAGGAAACACGGGAGGAAGTTTCTTGGTTAGAGTTTCACTGCTGGTAAGCAAGAACAGCATGTCACCTCCCAGAGCTATGCTTGCTGCCTGAGAGCAGCAGCAAGGAATGGGCAAAGGCTCTCTAATGGGTGGCTGTCATTATTCCCACTGCATCCAGCTCTGGGGTCCTCAGCACAAGAAAGACATGGACCTGTTGGAGCGAGTCCAGAAGAGGGCCACCAAGATGGGTACATGGATGGAGCAGCTCTCGTACAAGAAAAGGCTGAGAGAATTGGGTTTATTCAACCTGGAGAAGAGAAGGCTTTGGGGTGATCTCATTCACGTCTTTCAGTACCTGAGGGGAGCCTACAAGAAAGATGGAGAAGGACTTTCTACAAGTGCACGTAGCGACGGGATGTGGGGAATGGATTCAAACTGAAAGACAGTAGGTTTAGATTAGATGTTAGAAGGAAGTTCTTTGCTGGGAGGATGGCGAGACACTGGAACAGGTTGCCCAGATAAGTTGTGGATGCCCCATGCCTGGGGCAGGCCAACATGGATGGAGCTCTGAGCAACCTGATCTACTGAAAAGTGTCTCTGTCCATGGCAGGGAGGTTGGAACAGGATGATCTTTAAGGTCCCTTCCAACTCAAACCATTCGTAACACATTCCATTAACATCTAATCAAGGCTTTGGCATTGCCACAGGCTATGTGACACTGGAACAGGACCCAGAAACCAAGTAAGACAGCTGACCTAGCCTTCAAGGAAGGCTCTTTCTTGAGAAAACAGTCCATATGATCCACTCTTGTCACCTCAGGCCTACTGGAAATGTTGGATAAGTACATAAATAAGGTGCCCAGTTTTTTCTCCCCCTGAACGTAGAACTTCCCTGGAAACTTGGAAGCTGTGAAAGGAGAAAAGCCCAGACAGACTTGGCCGTGAGGCCATGAGCCAAACATCTTGGTTCAGGAGTCACAGTTCTGTCCTGGAGACACACAAAGGATATCTTAGATGGCAGAGGTAGAATTTAAGTGACTGCCATTAGAAAGAAAATCACAATATACTAGAGGTGGTGCACGTTCTCATTCATGTGCAAACTCTGAAGGGAAAGGATTTTTACACCATCTAGAAGCTGATGAGATGGTGTAAATGCAAACTCTGTGACAAGGCCCGTAATGGAACTGAACTCCACTGCAATGGATTTTACTCTAACTCCTACCCTGTTCCTAGTTCTCAGGTCCCCAAGGATTGCCTTTCTTCCTTCTTTAGCCTTCTGCCACTAAAAAGTTCATTAGCATATTCTTATTTTTCATCATTAATGATGGTGATGAATAGTACCATTGAATGATCCTGTGCTCATGACAGAATTCTGAGAAATTCCACTTGCAAAACAAACAAATCCAGAAAACCAAAAATACTAGCATGCAAATTCCACTAGTTAAAACTGTTCCATTTTTTTTTCATAGTACAGACTCTGGGCTTCTTAGTTTCATAGCAAACTAAAGTGGATGATAAAATCTGTAAATATGAACTGAAATAGAAAGAGGAAGACAAGAATGATTCAGTTGTGATAAAAGGAAATCTGCACAAAGAATGAGGGTAAAATACAAAGCAGCTGTTACAGATCAGCATCACTTATTGAAGAAAATTAATATCAAGCTCTTTTAAAATTATCCTTTTTCCTCCTTTTATTTAGCTCTTATGGACAAAAATGCAGTAATTGCTTGAATAAATGAGTCATAAAACTATTTTGCACATGTATTTAACTATAATTTTCAAGCATGCACTCTTGAAAGTGCTAAGACCTCAGCATTAACATAACTTGCTCGCAGTATTGATTGTACGTATGTTTGCTGGTTAATTATTTAACATTGAAACAGCTCACTGCTTTTTTTGTTACTGGTTGTTCTACCAATTTATACTTCTGGCAAGCCTCAATTTCTACTCATCACAGAAGAAACTACTTGATTAGAGTCAGAAACCATTATATTTGTTTATGTTTTCCAAGTGCAACATGTTCTCTGTACATGGCATAAATGATATACCTGCTACATTTCCAGATGCATAGTCAGTAGGCAATCTTCTGCAAACATGGGGGGATTTTGTTGTTCTCACATCAGCACTAACCGTCTCAATCAAAATGCAAAATTCACACTCACTGCCATCTGGATGGTTGTAAACACAAAGTCCCCGGACATTATTGTCCAGGGACTTTGTGTTTACAAATGGAGACTGGCTTTCCCTCCTTCACTGATATAATTTCAGAAACAAAATTAGCAAGATAAAAATCACCATGAAGTATTATAGCATATACTAAGCATTTTCAAAGCATTCGTGTCAAAGAATTTAACAGGATGTAAATTATTAATATCAAGGAAACAACGGCACAAGCATGTGGGCAGAGCAACAAAGATAAAAGTAGTGCCTTTCATAACAGATAGCATCAAGCAGACTGAAAGCATGCATGATGGAGAACACACTTGAGTATTTCTAAATTATGATGGCAATAATCACAGGCAATGTACAAAAATAATAAGAGGCAAATCTGTTCCACTAATGTCTTCTGAATTTACAGCCCTGTGAAAGACACACCGCCTGGACTGCTAGCATTTTTACAAATCAGTATGGTGTCAGTGTGTTGGAAGGATGTTTCTGCTAAGTGGCCAGGAAGTCTCCCAGAACAAGATACATAATTGACAAACATTTAATAGATCAAATCTGCTACATATACATACAGGCCGTCTTATTGGAAATACCTGCAGAATCTATTAGCAACTGTCAGGAGCCAATTCAGTTTCGTTATGCCTCAACCATGGCTGTCAGAGGCACGTGGAGGAGGGGGGCACATGTGCCACACGCAGGAGGCAACGAGAAGAAGCCTTGTCTCTGGGAGGACTTCGCCTGGCAGCACCTCCCATGGGGCAGGCAGCAGGAGACACTGAGGAGGGGCTTCTCCAATCGGGTCGTGAAAGGTCTCCGCCAATGGACGGCAAAGAAGGGTTGGACTGGGCCAATGGATCCCTGTTAGCGGGCAGACTTCGAGAGGGGCCGGGGGGTATAAAAACTGACTGCGTTGCTGCTCGCTGGGGCTCGGTTCGGCCTTTGCCCTGGCCCCAGCCAGCCTGCCTTCGGGCTCTCCTGCCCTCGCTGGCTCGCCCTCACACCTGGCCTGCCTCCCTGTGCCCCTGACCGCCGCCTTGCCGCTTCGCCCCGCATCCTTGCCTGGGCTGCGTGCTTCCGACCCGCTCCAGCCGTCACTGCCCGCCCTGC
>VZTA01005528.1:77776-103994 GCA_013398855.1 Mohoua ochrocephala | reverse complement strand
CCCCTCCGGGAGCCACGCAGGCTCGCTGGGACCCGGCCCGGCCGCGGGCAGGCAGCGTGCGCATCACCCGCCTGGACACCGACAGCGCTGCCCTGCCTCGCTGGGGGAACGCCCTCTTCTCCTCTCTGTCCTCTCTCTCTCCTCTCTCCCATTCCTTTTCCATTTTCATGTCTTCTTTTCTGTCTCTTCTAGCCCTCTTTCGTTTGGGCAACTCTTTTTCCTTCTCCTTTTTGTTATCAATAAACGGTTTTTCAGATACGTTTGCCTCGTTTGGCTTCATTTCGTTCCTGACCATCCATTTTTGAAAGAACTCTGCATTTCCCCACAGTGGAACACAACAGCAACTTTTTGGATTACATTCCCAAACAACCAAGAACCCAAGAGCCTTTAACATAGTAAAGCATTTACTGTTTTTTCCATGATCTATCTGGCAGTCAGTGAGTAGGTAATAGCATATCTGAATGCTTTGAATACTAAACACAAAAACAAAGAAAACCAAACTGTACTCAGGTCCATACACAACTACTAAAGTGGAATGCTCACAAAGTTAGCTGTACTCATGGTTTAAATCTGCTTTTAATTTTAGCCTTTACTTGCATTATACAAATCCAGTCAAGTCGACAGTCGCATACTGTAAAACTGGTATAACCAAATAAACAGCCTTTTAATATGCTCAGCAAAATTCACCATTCCTGAAAAGCCTGATCTCTGTTTAAGCTCAAATCTACATGTTGCCTGAGTTGTTTTTTGGTTTTGCCTTGTTTCATTCTAAATGAAACGTGAATGGTTGTCTTTTATATTGCTCACAGAAATGGAGATCCACAGTAGAGCAAACAGTCAGCAGAATTTTTATTAAGAGGCTTCTCAAATGCAGTGATCCCAGCAGCACTGCTCAGCCCATGCCAGAGCATGGGCACAGCATCTTGGAGTTGTCCCCTGCATGTACTTCAAAGCCAGGGATCCAGCTGCCTAATTGTGTATCCATTTAATATATCATCCTTAACGATAGCCCAGAGAAGCCATTGCTAAACTTAGTGATCACTACCCTGATACCAGTTTTTAAGCAGGACTGCAGGGCAGACGTTCAATACTCTGAACTAATAACGTGTACTGGTTCAAACAGAAGAAAAATAATAAACAACGGAATTCATAGACATCAGGATAAATACAGTAAAATGAGGAAGAGTCAACATGGTTTTTGTAAAGAGAAGTTGTGCTTCATTTATCTACCAAAGTCCTCTGACATGTGAATAAAATGTTGGCAGCACAGATCTGTTTGATACCATCTGTCTGGATTTCCAGAAGGCACTTAAAAAGTTGCCTCCCTTGAGGCTCTTGAGGAAGCTAATCAGACATGAAGAAATGTTCAGAAGATAGGAAGAAAAGAGGTAAAGTATTAGTTGCCTCTCACAGTAGAAAGAGATCACACATGGAGTCCCACATGGCTTTGTGCTGAAGTCCACATTGCTCAACACAGATCACAAGGGATCAGAAAACAGTGTCAAAAAAGGATGAAAATATTTGCTGATGGCACTGAATTAGTGATACAGACTATAGCCGATTGCAGACTCGCATAAGAACTTCCCACCATATAATGACTAGGCAATAAAAATTCACTGTAGAGGAATGTAAAATGAGGACAAACATTGCTAGAAATCACTACAAAAGGAATCAAGAATACGAAATACTCTTTTTCTGTTGTATAAATACATGACATAGCCACATCTTCAGCAGTGTTTATAGTTATGTGCTTATCTGAAGACAGATGTAGAAGTCCTGTAAAAAATACAGATAAGTGCAACAAGTATGATTAAAGATATGAAGTGATTACAGGATGAAGAACAATAAGATAGATTAAGAGTTATCTTGTGAAAAGAAAACATGTACTAGAGAACATGAAAATCAGGAGTGGCCTGAACAAGGTGAGTAGGAAATAACTGCTTCCTTCGGCCCAAAACCTGGAAGATAACAAATGAAGCCAGAAGATGCCAGCCTCCAGACAAACAAAAGGACCTACGTCTTCACTCATCACATTATTGACCAATAGAACTTGTGCCAGGACATTGTGGATGTTAAAAATGTACCTGAATTCAAAATAAGAATTTGATAAATTCATGGAAGAAAAGGACACCAAGGACTATTCAATACAAACCCACATCAAATTGTTTAGGAAGTCACAGAATTATTTATCAGCAGATACTCAAAATGTATTTTGGAAAGAGCTTCTAGAAGGCCCTTATAACCTTCTCAGGAAACTTACTTGGTAGTCACTATTGGAAACAAGGTGCAGTGCTAGATGAAACTCTGCTCTCACTCGTATGCAATTACTCAAGTTTGAATAGGAGTTATGCACTGTCGGTGTCGAGTCACTGTGCACAGGAAAAGTCTTCTGTGCTTCACCTGCGGAATGAAACCGGAATTTCTGGGCTGTGCCATCAGACTGTGCACACACAGCTGCACTTCTTGGAGAAACATCAAGCCTGCTCTACACACGGAGCCACAGTTTCCAATGTGTTAGGAATGTCCACGATTTCCAGCATATGTCAAGCCTCTCCTCACAACTACACATGCTCACTGTCATCGCACAACTGCCAGATTTCCCAGGAAAAGGACTGCTGCATACCTCCAAATCTTAGATGAATACACAGTTTCTCTATATTGTGCCAGACAAGATTTCTAAGTGAGAAATAATTTGTATTCATGAGAAAACAGAAGGATGGTAGTCCTCCTTGGAATATCTTCTTTTATCTGGAGTGAATGTGGCTTCTCTGACTTGAACCACAGTTTTTATATCATTTCTTGTTTTCATTGTCTGCAAATGAGCAGACTCTTTGTCTCTGCTTGGCGGTGGGACCCAAAGGTTTGCTAGACAGCTACATTTCTTGACCCTCACCATTTCTGTTGTCACAATTCACAGTCCTATAATGAGAGGTGATTGAGTTCATGAGAACACCCTCAAATTTCTGTCTTTTTGCCAAAGTGGTCTTCCTGGTCCATATTGCACACCGACTGAGGCTCTCGAGTGCAGAGGTGTGGTTTTGTAGTGAAGTAAACCAAAATAGGGTCTTAATCATCTTCATTTGCCTTAGTGTTTGCTTTGCTGTTTTGACATAGTTTTCAAAGTCCATTGACCTCCAAGTAATACAGGCTGCAAGTGTGTCTATGAAACCTCCAAACCTTTCAAAATATCTGAAATTCTTGGGATATTTAACGTGTTCTGTTATATGAAACAACTTTATCATAAATATTGTTGTTTAATGCTATCCTGTTGTTATTCATTGCCTTGCTGACTAAGGAATTATTTAGCTGAATGTCATTAATAAAACCAGTGCAACAGTCGCTGCAAGCAGGTCCCGGTCACCTCCGTGTTTGAATAATTCCATTGCCAAATGCTTCCAGGCTCTGCCTCAGAAATTAGCACAGGCTTACTGTCAGTTTATCCTTAATATTCTCTGTTCAGCGAAATTTTTTTTTCTTCTGTTTCTGCCTTGCATTGAATTTTAATTTTTTAAAAAATTATTCTTGCACGTTTTTTGGTCCGCACAATACCAGCATGAGTTCTGTGGGATTTTTCTCAAATCTCCACATTTTCCTCAAAAGAACTGTTTCCTTTTCTTGTAGGACTAGTTCACTTCCCACAGACAATTCTCTGTTTTTATTTTAGATGTCTGAAAGAACTGATGAAGTTTTCTACCGGCTGTCCAGAAGATTTTTTGTTTCTTTAAAACATTATATAGTTTCCCTCTATATCTGAGGATTATTTGTAGATTATGCTAAGTGTATTGTGCTGTTGTTTCTCTTTGGTCCTGCATCTTATACTCTGAAACAGAGTAAGTGACACGTGTTTGACAAAATGCAACATGAGCCTCCAGTTTTCCATTCAATTACAAGCTATATTTTCCCATCTTTTTTCTCACAGAAAAGTTGGCAGCAGAGATACCAAACCTTCCTTAAGAATATCTTCCAGGGATTGTTTATACAATTCACCTCTCCAGAGCTTGTCCAGACGGTTTTCCTTTCTGTCCTATCATTGTGTCTCACTTCAAAGCTCTTGTAGACATGTTATGATTTTCATGTGTCTTGCAATAAAATATGGAAAGTTTTCTTACTGTTACTAATGTGACTTTCACCTGGGGGGTGGGGGGAGCTGGTGCTTTTGACTGTTTCTGAAAGACCACAGATAAATTTTCTGACATCTAGTGACAACGTGAAATAATTCCTTCTCTGCTTGAGTATAATTTTGCTCCCTCAGTTGCGTTCTCTATTTGCTCCATTCCTGCCACAAGGCTGCTCCAAGGGCTGCTGGTGAAGGAGCTTAGAAACCTGTTTCACACATGTTAAGGAATTATCACTTTCCAGCTCACACTCTGCTTTCAGTAGTCAGCTCAGCAGAAGCAGTCAATCACCGAAAAGCTGGAGCCTCCATTGATTTCAACAGCTTGGCTCTTCTAAAGGGAAATATATATGGATATAGATATTTATTATAGATTCCTCTCACTTTATCTCCTAAAAGCTTAAGCAATTCATCGATCATGAACAGCCCACTTTATATTTTACAGAGTCACATATTAAGCTGAAAAACGGCCTGAATGACAACACGAGTTGATTGCAGACACCTCCAGTAGCAGCTGCACTCCAGCTTCCACGGGAGATTCTTCTGCAGCCAACACCAGGACAGCGGACTATGTGGGAGCAATGTTTGTGGCCCTGTGTCCTGTCCAGGGTTTCTGCCAGAGGAGATCAGCCCTTGTTGTCCCACCAGCTTTGTGAGGGGGAATGGGGGTAGCCAGCATGAACACTCATTTGGATCCACCACAGGAAAAGGGGCACAGGGAATTACTGATAGCGCTGCTGGAGTGTGGCTGGCCCTGGCTTTGGCTGTTGTTTATTCAGAGCATACCGAGAGCTGCCGAATTCTGAATCTCCTCTTTGTGGCACAGCCACAAGAAGCGTAGGCTTAGGACTTAAGCTTAAGAACATTAATATTAGGGGATTCTGATGTGCACTTTTATTCTGTCATTACCAATAATTTGCAAAGGCAGGAAAAAATCAATCTCATAAATAGCATAATCCATCTTGGCAGAAAATGCACATAGAGGTATTAACATTTTAAAATACTTCCAGCTTCCGCATGAAAAACTGTGAAGCATCTGTCTCAAAAAAAAAGGGGTTTTAAATAGTTTTCTGAAGGTCAGGTAATTTTTTTTACATATTATTACCTCATAATTTAGTTGGATGCAGATTATGGCCTATGAACATCAAACGCTTGATCTTCTCACTCCTTTTATTGACATTTTTGTGCACATTGCTCATCACACACTTCTCTAATGTGAACTTCTTAATTTTGACCTAACAGTGATCTCAGTTGCTTTTTTCAGAAGAACCTACCTTTCGGCAACATTTATGACAAAATATTTTCAATTGTTATTTTGTTGCCACCTTTTGATTTTATCATTCACAATGGTTTATGGTAGGTGATTACTAAAAGCAGATTTCTATTCACTAAGGCTTTAATTTCTACTAAAATTGAATAAAAAGGTTTCATGACTCAAGCGTTAAAAAGCCAGATGTTTAAAAAAAATCTTTCTACATTTTAAAACAACTGTTTATTGACAGATGGAGACAGCATTTTTAAGTTAATTTTGCTATCGGACAAAGAGTTCAACAAAACTGGAATTCTTCCAACAATACCAGTTCAAATAGGACAAGAACACAAGGGTTCGAAATTGAGTGCAAAAGGTATAGGTCTGGTGAATGAGCCTGAGATATTAATGAGCATCCAACTACTAGCAACGTACATTAAAACCCTTCCCCATTTCCTTTTCACCTCAAATGCAACAGGTGGGCAGTTTATAGGTAATGGTCTCTCACCATAATGGTAGGTTAATGATTACTCAGTAATAGTCACTAAAAGGCTTAACATTAAAAATTTGTCTGGTTTTACCCTTCCCCGCCCCCCCCCCGGTAATTTGTGTACACAGAGGTCAAAGAGTGAATTTCAATAAACTTAATTGCGTTTCTTTCCAAAATTTCAACGAAAAAAGTATTGCAACATTTTTTGATCATGGCAGGTCGGGTCACAGTCCATCTGGGTCCATGACCCCCTGTAATCTGTCTCTACAGTGGCCAGTAGTGGATGTTAAGGGAATGAATGCAAGAGATGAGACAGATCCATGGCCAGGTCACCCACAGGCGCTGGCACTTTGCAGCTAAGGAGATCCTTGACTGGAGTTTAGACATTGACATCCTGTGCTGCAGTTACCAAACGGTATCTGTGGATGTATCAGCTCCTTGACACAATACATTTCAAGTTCAAAACATTCTGTGGTATCGAGTTCTGTAAAATAACTATGTGTTACCTGGAAAAGTACATCCCTTTGTTCATTTTAAATCTGTTGCCCAACAAGATTTCATTTGATTCCTCTTAGTCCTTGTATCACGGAAAGTGATGGCTAACACTCATTGTATTCACAAGCTCAGAGTTCCCTCTCAAATCCCCCCTTAAATTTTCTTCTGCAAAGTCAGTCAGTTCAAAACTATTTTGGGTTTCTTCATATAGAAGCTATTACAGCTGCTCAATGTTTGAAATTTTCAGCTGTCATCTTTAAACCTGACTACCCTGAATAATTCTTTACCATTCCCAAACTAACCTCTACATATCCAGGATTGTTTATGGCAAGTTAATTGAGTAGTGTCCATCTCATCAGAGATACTTTCAGAAATGGCTTATAACATCTTTCATTGTGAAGACAAGAACTCTGAAGAAAACTTCTTCTTTCATTATATGACACCTCCATTTCTTTCAAATACTTTGGTAAGGGACTTAAGCTTTAAAAAAGTCTGAAAACATCAGTATACTTACTATAAACACTGGGTGACCCTTGCCCACTGACCTCTAACATCTCCAGTAACTTTGTGGAACTCCACATCAGGTATAGAGGTTTTGTTGATTTTTCTCCAGCATATCAATCTGAATGTAGTGTTTCATTTTTTTGTATTATTTGGTATCGTTTCCACCAATATATTCATTTGTACTTTCTTCTCATATGGCCTTTCTGTTTTAGAACAGCACTTGTAAGGATTCATTTCCCTAGCCTCTATCAACTGCAAAAGCAAGCAAAGAGATCATTAATATTTGATTATCATTAGATGTCTGTAGCTATATCATTAAAACAGCTTTTCATTTTTTGTACTCTATGCACAACAAGTCAAAGGAACTTTAATAAAAAATTAATACAATGCATTTGCAGAGCTCCAAGTTTAACTGTAGAGAGAGGCTTGAAGGCCTTTCGGAAGTAATTCAAAGCCCATTGAGTACTTTTGCAGCTCCGAAGATTTCCAACACATTTAGATGACTTGGTGACTGTGTGTTTGATGCAAAAAATTTGCAGCCAAGGCTCTGCTGTAGAAAAGGCTTCTGACTGGTTATAAAGCTCCCATGAGGTTGATGCTGTTCTGTAGACTTCCAAGACTTCCTGCTGACTTCAGTGAGCACAGAATAAAGCTACACCATCCCACTGCGGCTTTGGGAAGCAAAGCCCATTTCAAGCAGGAGAAATTCTTCCATGAAGAAGAGTCCTATGCCATGTTTTGGGAGAATCAAATCTCAAAGTCATTCCTCTGGAAAACTTTCATTGAAAGTAACAGCTTAAAGCAATTCTGCACTAGATAGTAAGTGTCCAATCCTAACTATGAAAAGTGCTGCATCAAGGTAAGGAAAGAAAAAGCTGGTCTGTCATTTTATTGAACTTTATTTCATCTGTAAAAAATGCAAATGAGCAATGACAAAAATGTCAGTCCTGACATTTTATCTACCCTTCCTCCTTTTCTTACTTATTTTACATTTTCCAAATAACTCCTTATCAGTTCATTTTTGAAAAAATGCACTTTATGTCTATTTTCCCAATGTTTTGATGCAAAACGTTCAGGCATGCACCATAATTTGCACATTAAAAGCCAATTTACAATGCAAAATTTCATGTTAATTTTTATATGCAATTCGAATTTCTAGAACAATGGCACATACATTAAAAAATACTGCATTTTGAAAATATATTCTTATATATGCAAGAGATTGCTATATATCATACAAAAGAATATCATAAAACAGTGAAACATGTCTCACAAGTCACAGTAAAAAATACATTAGCACTCTAAGCAGTAGTTTGTTTACATTAAAATTAGCTCTGAGAAGCTTTACTGGGAAACTGAGTGCTTGGATTTTCCATTAGAGTACTGAGTACAAGATGTAGAGTTGCTACCATTTTTGTGTGGCTTCTGTTCTTCCAAGCCACGTGGAAATATCCATTTACTTTGAATTTTCTGTAAAAATCCCACTGAATTTCAAACTGAAGACTTAGGGTTGTGTGAAAACAATAAATAAGACTGTGTTGGTTGCATGCCTTTGGGGAAGCAATCATTAGTTCACACTCAGGAATATGTTGCTGGATCTCACCAGGGATGTTTGGAGCTACAGAAAGGCTAAGGGAATGCAGAATTTCCAAGCCTGTACTTCACCCCTGGCCCAGTCACTTCTCATTTAATACCAGAGGATGATTTGTACAATGATCAAGGGTAGAATGCAGCCAGCATTTTACTAGCTGGATGAGAAGGAAGTGTTATAAAGGTGTTATTGTCATCGAAAGATGACCTAAAGAAAAGCAAAACTATTCACACTTTTGAGTTCTCTGGTATCTCAGCAATTTAGATAAGATAGTGCGGCATCAGTTCTGCAGCCCAGATGTCACACTGGAGATTTTTCTGTAACCATGAGCTAAAAAAAAAATCCCTTTTCCTTAATGATTCCTGAAATTTTGGACAGTTGGTAGGCCAAATTCTGAATTTTTTGGTAGGTGCCATAAATGCTTCTTTAAATGCCACAGATCCACTGTACAGTCTGTGTATGTGATAACCCTGTTTAAAAGCATGAGTGGGGACAGAAGTAAAGGGACCTTCTGAAACCCACTCGTTATTTCTTAGGGTTAATTTTGTTCTGCTGAGTCGCTCTTGAGCTTTTACTATCCCAGACTTTTTACTACCCTCGTTTACTATGTTTGCACTAAGATCCCTCTACACAGCAATGAGTACGAGTAGGATGACCACAGCCACTTTGCAGAGCTACAGTCCGTGACTTAAACTGAGATCAAATAATGGTTACTGGGGTAAATTCCTTTTTTCATTTTCAACTAGGGAAACTAATATTTATCATTTATACAGCATTCCATGTTTCTGAAATACTGAAAACATTTTAAACTGATTAATCCTGTCTGTCACGCACATTGAGGTCAAACTCGCTTTTATAGGCAGAGGTATTACTCAGGATTAACTCAGCAGAATTCAGCTTCTTCAGCATTACATGATAATATAATTTGGCTTTTAGTAATTACAAATATTTTAAAGAGGTTAAAACATTGAATGAATTGTTGTCCTGATCTGCAAAGCTATTGCTGTGGTCTACAGGATTCCATGCTTTTAGGAAATGGCAGGATCTGCTCATTTTGAGGTTACACTTGTGTAAGGGGTAAAATTTATGCCTGAGACAAATTCACTGAACACAGGTTTTTACCAACACCCCAGGTCCCAGCCACATCTGCACTGCAAGTGCAAAAATTCAGAGCAGGACCGAATCTCCACGTGGCTGTGCCAGTGCAAACATAGGCCAAAGGGAGGGTTTCTCTTACTGCCAAGGGAGAGTGGTGGGCTGGCACACAGGAAGGACAGTGAGCCTACACACCACTAACTAGGTCCAGTACAGCAAATCCTCACCCTTCCAGTATTACTGCATTTTATCATATTGGATATATCTTTAAATAATTGTAGATTTTAAAAAATGAAAGTCTCTCCTTAAATGAAGAGCAGATGGTTAATTCCTACTCATGGCCACAAGAGGAAAACCAAGAAATAACTAGGTTAATTTATAGCATGGGAGATTTAGCATGGACATTAGGAATATGCTTTCAACATAAAAGATTATTAAATACCAAAATAAGTTAGCCTGGAAGGCCATAGACTAGAAAGGCTTTAGGAAATGGGAAGTTTTAAGAGCAGTTAAGCATACTTGTATTGAGGATGGTCTAGGATACAGCTGATCAGCTCAGTGCAGGGGATGGACCACCAGTCTCCTGAATTCCCACAAAGCTTCTCAGTACTGTGATTCCATAGGAGTATGGTTGCCCTCAGCCTGGTACAACACAAACAATCCTGAAAGCAAATGACCAACCTGAAACAATTGTACAACTGACTAAATTAAAGAGAAAGGAAATGTCCTCACAGTTTTCTTACTACTCTTTATCTCAAAGTTATGTATTATATTGGGTCAGACAAGAATACAAACACCATATTCTGATGCAATCCAGTCCTGTCTGTTTTGCCCACATCACTGTTTTTTTTTCCCTATCTTGATTACAGATCAGAGTAGCCCAGGCTTAAAATTGTAGTTGTCAGAACAAGAGGTCATTCGAGTCATTGCAATTTCCAGAAATGTGGCTTATGCCCTCAGAATTTTCTCTGGCAATGTTTTATTGTAAACGAAACATATTCCATATCACCCTGTCTTTGCAAAACTTTAGAAGAGTTGACAAAGTGGGATAGAATGGCTGAAGGGTTTCTGCTTGGGTTTTTTTGACTGCATAAACATTATAACAATACATTCCTGGTTTGGCCACTTTTATGGCTGACTGCCCGCACTTCTGGTAAAGAAATAGTTTAAATGAACCAAACTGTAAACTGATGCCCTATTGTAGTCATGGTGTCTGCATCACCCCTTTAGAGAGGGCAAATCATTTTGAGTGGCCAGATCTTGGCTTTGGAACCGAACTTTTCCCTGCTGTAACTCCTTTGATCTGTGTAAACCTGACTTTTGCTTTCTTTAGTTTTTGCAAATTGCAACTTGAGTTTTCACATGTACTTTTTTTTTGGTAGAAATTACATTTTTCTGTAAAAATCCAAACCCTGATCTGAATGCAGTCTTGGTCATCTAATACTGTAAAATCAGAAACTGAAAGCTGAAATGACACATTCAAAAATATATAGTAATTCTAATTAATATTAGAGGAAACAAAAAAAACATGACATACAATTTGCTAATTTTCCCCTTAAATCCCAATTTTATTCCCACAGCAAGATTACAAGCTAGTCTAGCCAGTGTCTAGAAAGCTAATTTTTAAATGTGCACCAATACTTTGTCCATAAGTATAATCTGTAAAGCTGCACGTGGAATACAAATGTTAAAAACATTACATCAAATTCTGGTCCAAACCAAACCCAAATTATGTTCCAATTTTGTCCCAGTAAATCCCCAGCACAGGTCAAAAGGCATAACCAGCACCCAACAGAATAAAAGGCTCTAGCTGAGCACTGAGAAAAAACTTTACTGTATCAACCACACTGAAGCCGGAATGAAAAATACTAGCATAAGAAACCAGTAGAAAGTGAGCTACATTTATTCTCTAAATAGCAGGGAAAAAAAGTGCAGAGTATTTGTGGTTCTCAAATGCTTCAGAAGATTGCAGAGTATTTAGTGGAAACCTTTCAAAATTGCCAACTAAACTGATGGACATCTTGTTTGTACATGTTACATTACCAAAATTGGGCATTACTATATTTAAATGAGGTTTTGTGGAAGTTTTTCACGTCTTACCAGTTTCAGACTAAACCAAACAGTGGTTTATTGAAATTGAAACATTCTCCAGTCAGTCTGGCCTAAAGACAAGCCTTAAATGACTTTAATTCTGGAATTGTTTCAATTACAAAAAAGAAAGTTTAAAGATGCTATGCTACTTATGTTAATTTGGTTTTGCTGCACAGAATTTTTTCCCAGCTTTTATATTTATTAATTATATTTCCAAGATTTTAATATCTGCCTCTAATTCTTTTTTTCATTTATTTTGTATTCTAGATGGGTTGTGAGAGGTATAATCCAGGTGGGAAACACTGGATTACAGTGTTTAGAAAGTATGCTATCAAATGTAAATCCTAGTAGTGTCAACTGTATCTTCTTGGGGTAACAGCAGCTGATATATGAATCTAGCATCTGGAACAGTCTGACACCAATAAGCCTGGTAATTTACAACAAGATTCTATTCTCTGTTTTAAAATTTAAAAAAACCTTATATTTAAAAAAAAGAAAGAAAAAAAAGATACTGTGGTCCTCACACACACCCCCTACTTCTTACTGTTCAAAGATAGCCCATTTTAAGCAAAACTAATACATGCCTTACATGAACACAATTATCCTAAAATTTGCAGCTTTATCTTTCAGGTCCAGCAGTAATTCCTGTGTTTTCCTGCTTCTGCAACCTTTAGACATCCATGTAGGCCAATCCCAGCAAACCTGCAAGAAAAAAACACTGGTTCCCCCACTTTATGAACACAATTCACCCTCATAGACTATTAAGCCTGATCTAGTTCACTAGCAGGCCCAGCTCATGGCTGTAATCATTTTGCTCTTTGAGTTCATTATTTTCACACTTTCCTCGCTTTGTACTACTTCGTATTTGTAGTTACAAAGCACCTTGGGGGCCTGGGGTGGGGGTCAGACAGGCCACTCTTTCCCATCTTCCTCCACTCACTAAATAGTTGCACAAGTTTGGGTTCTTAGGTAACTCTCTAAAAGACTTGGATGTCTTCATTAGTCTTGTTTTGAAACTCTGTAGCCCTCACTGGAGAAGACCAAGCCTTTCACCTCACACTCATCCTCTTCAGTCACGGGGATGACTCTTACTCCACTGCTCGAAGGAGTAACACAGTTAGTTCAAATTTTGTGCATCCAGGACTCCTAAGTGAATTCATGGCATTTCACCTGAAGGGACCAGTCTGCTCTGATCAAACTGGTCGTCCAGGAGCAACAGCATGTTTCAAAACCCTCAGCTTCTCCTGGCTGTGACAGCTCCTACGGAAAGGACGGTGAGAGGGCAGTCATTACAGCAGGGTGGCAGGCCTGAGCAAATTGAAAGCTGGTAGTCACGAGCTACTCCTAGGGCATTTGCAGTGCCCTGAAACAGATGTACTTGCACTGGCCATTGGAAAGTGAAAATTGTGCTGTGCATGCCTGGTGAGCCCACCACATGTGCTGGAGAAGTGGTGGCTTTACAGACTGGCATGGCTGAAAATGAAGCACAGACAGAAGGTTACAAATTAGTACTTTGTGCTCTCCACAGTTTGGAGGAGGTCACATCTCGGGGATCCCATCTTTAGATAAAAAGACATAGGATAAAAGGCTGAAATAAATTACTCATGATCATTAGCTTCTTAGTCATGGGAGAACTACAAAAGGCACCTACAACTGGTTAGATTTGCATGTTGAGCATTCATCCAGTGCCCTCAGCGTGTTTCTCAGTGGAAGGAACAGAGCCTGATCAGCGAGCTGGAAATGCAGCTCTGCAGGATGCTGTCTGCCCTCCTCGGTGATTCTGATGATTACTTCATCCGGTTGTTTTATGGAGCAAATTTTCTACCTCCATCTAGATTTTAAGCATGATTGCTCTTTTTCAAACTTTCCCTACATTCAGCAACTTCAAACCTTTCCAGAAATGACAAAAAGCAGAGCAGCAGTAGGCTGTATTACTTTCAACTTCACTTCATTGCCTTTAGTTCAGGCAATCTGAGATGTTCTGATATTTAAAATGACCTATGAAGCTGACCTTTACATTCAGAATCAAAAATATTATTTCAGGATTCTGAGAAAAAGAGACTAATATTGATACAGGTTATGTACCAGTAATTAAAATGTAGAATAGAAAATAAGATTGAGGTAATAAAAAAAGAAAAAAGTGAGGGTTTTTACAGTAAAATATTAAGGTGTCCTTAAGGTACCTAAACAACTGTAACCTCACTTCAGAGAGAAGTCACACAACAATCAGACAATTAGAATTAAGGTATTTGGTGCACTTAGCTTTTAAGTAATTAAAAGCTGGTTTTTAAAGAGGCATTTACATTTTTATGGAATTTTTTTCCCAGACTGAGAATGCCACTCAAGGCTATTATTCATGAAGTTCTTAAAACAAAACTGTGTAGAAACATTCACTCTGCACAATATGGGACATATAACTCATTAGCTAACCTCATTAGGCTCTCAGTCCACAAAGCAGTATAGAGTACCTAATTTGAGGTCCTTAAGCAGTTTAGAGCATGAAAACTAAGCAAGCTTCTTGTTCCCATAACCAAGAGCCACAATCCCACTGTTTGTGTACCCAGCACCACCCTGCACATTTCCCTACCCACAGTCCCCAGCAGGAACGTGTGAACATGTAAAACCTACTGCAACTGCAAGGCACTGCTGTTTTGTGGGGCCACTCTCTTCCTACTGGGCAAGGAGCAGGTAAGAAAAAGCGTTTGGCAAGTAGTGAATGCAGAATCAATTCTAGCATGGTCTGTGTTGGAAGGGACCTTAAAGATCCTCTAGTCCAACCCTCTGCCATGGTCAGGGATATCTTTTCCTGCCGTGGGCAGGGAGGTTATGCAAAGTCCCATCCACACCTGAACGCTTCCAGGGATGGGGTATCCACAGGTTCACCTGGGCAACCTGTTCTGGTGTCTCACCCACCCTCATCATAAAACATTTCTTCCTTATAACCAGTCTAATCTACTCTCTTACAGTTTAAAACCACTGGCCTTTCTACCATGAAATATGAGGCCTCGGTGAAAAATCATTCTCCATCTTCCACGGAAGCCGCCTTTAAGTAAAGAAAGGCCACAATAAGGTCTTCCTGGAGTCCTCTCTTCTCCAGGCTGGGCAACTCCAACTCTCTCAGCGTGTCCTCATAGGAGAGGTGCTCCAGCCCTCTGATCATTTTTGTGACCCTCTTCTGACACAGCTCCAACAGATCTATTTCTTTCCCGTGCAGAAGACTCCAGACCATGACACAGAACTCCAGGTGGGCTCTCACGAGAACCAAGTAAGAGGGGCAGAATCCTCTCCCTCTCCCTGCTGCCCACAGTGCTTTGGATGCAGCCCAGGGACTGGCTTTCTGGGCAGAGAGTGCACAGTGCCAGGCCATGTCCAGCACTCATCCACCAGCACCCCCAAGTCCTTCTCATCAGGGCTGCTCTCAATGCCTTCATCCACCAGCCTGTCCTGATACTGGGGATTGTCCCAATCCAGGTGGAGGACCTTGCTCTTCACCTTGTTGAACCTCACGAGTGCATCTTGATTTCCCGAAGCCTTCTGAAGGATGTTGCCAAGTACAGACTGTTCCTACAGCAATTTAACTGTCCCCACCAGTCTGCTGCCCCAGACAGCTGCTTCCTGTCCTAGGGCCAAAGCTAAAAGCAATGTGTGAGCTACAACTGATAATTAACATTAGGTGGCTTCTGTGCCTGTGAAAAGCAAACCACTCATTTACATGCCTTCAAAAAGATACTTATGGAAAATAAAGTAGAAAATGGAAATTAGAAGGCCTAGCTGAGAATTTGACAAGCAAATGGTCGTTGACGTAAGAAAAATTAAAGAGAACTTTATTACAATATTAAAGATGCAAATTATGGATCAATGGCACTCCCAAGAAAGTAAAAACAACCATTACAAAGAATAAAGCCTCCATATGTCTTTTCAAACATGAGTCTCAGAAAAACACAAAGAAGTATAATGAGGATGATAAGAGATAGGGCATAGATTTTACATGAAAGGATATTAAATACACTCCTCACCTTGGAATAAGGAAAATGTGATAGATGTATATAAAATCCTGAGTGAAGAATGATTATGCACTATTTTTCTTAACTTAAAAACCAGAGTACACCACACAAAATTATCAGGCAGGAGAATTAAATAGACAGATGTACTTTTTCCCATCTATTAAATCATTAAACTAGTTATCATAGGATTTGTTGGATGCCAAAAAAATAAATCAGTATATTCCAGATTGTCTTGATTCCTTAATTTTATAATCTGGAAGAGTTGCAGGAGAAGGAAAAAAACCTTTTATGTTTTTATATATGCTTTCTCTTAGCCTCTATTACTGGCTACTGTCAGAGGCAAGATGTTATTTAGATGGACCTTTGATCCGACTGTCTAAATTTGTCTGAAGTTTTATGCAAAACAAATAATCACTCCTGTTTAGCTTTTTTTTTTCCCAACAGAGAACATTGATTACAATAATATTTTTCTTGTAATAAAAATACAAAAACAGCAGAAGGATTACAGAGGAAATAACATAGATATTATAAAGTGATAAATTTAAAATAAAACACAGGATAGGATACATTCAACACTGTAAGAATGAGAAAGTTCATGGGCTAACATACAAACCCTCTCACTTAAATCATCTATCTAATAGTACTTCAAGTCAGTAACATGCCTATATATCCACAAAAATATGGCTAAAAAAGACTTCTAGGAACTATAAGAAAAGAATGTTTATCACTAGGTCAAGTGATTGACACAGTCTCTAATGACAGACTTATGAAAGGCCTAACCATGACCACATTAGGCCAAACATCTCTGCCCATGCAAAGGAAAACCACACTCCCGAGTGTCCTGACAAAATGGAAAAACAAGTGCATATACCTTACTTCTGGGTTTTAAAGAAGGTTTTTCAAAGGCCCTCCTCAGAAGACATTCAGGAAAAGCTACAAGAATGATCCAGAGCATGGAAAGCAGCTTTTCTGAAGAAAAATTTGAAAGATTAATTGTGATTGACTTAGGAAAGAGCACAGAAGACTAAAAAGTGCTATAGGAAAGATGGAACAGGAGTTTGAAATGAATTCAAAGCAATTAAATGATGGCGGTTTCTTAAATAATTCTCTTACTTCTCTCTTACTTCTCATGTACCCTGTAATTAGACTGTGGATAAAAAAGGCCATTGAGCCTAAAAGTTAAAAAGGAATTAAACATTTCTATGGATTTTGAGAACATGTATAGTTCTAATTAATCTGAATACCCTGGAATATTAAATGTTAGACTTTGAGGATAAATCAGCCTCTGATTATCAGAGATCAGAATGAAACCTAACATCCAAGACAGGTGCACAGTATTGTTATTTGACAACCACAGGCTACTTGCACCTTTCTCAGAAGCATTTAGAACTGACCATTTCTGAAGGTGCGACAATGCATCCATATGCAATTTCAAGTAAATTTTTGGTTTCTGTACTCCTGCTGTGGCAAGAACAAGTGGAAAGAGGTAGAATCAAGCCCAGTTGCAGTATTCCTCACTTTTGGACTGATGTCATTTGTAGTGGAATGAGGAGTCAGTGGCCCAAAATGAGAGAAAGAGGAAGAGGAAGAGGAAAGCAAAAGGTGCCTTTTGGTTAGAGCCCAGGGCAGACGGGCAGCTGTAAACAAGTCAGATACGATGATTTCAATGCTCGTGTTTGCTGGCTGGGGTTAAATGGGAGGAGTGAGCAGAGGAAAAGATGGAAGAGGAGGCTGGCCAGAATGTGCGTGCAGGGAACTTGGCCCAGATCTCTGTGGCAGCCTGTTGTGCAAGGAATGGAGGGAGTCTGGAGACCTCAGGAGAAAAGAAATGACTGGGCAAGAAGACTGCTGCTTGTCGGACATTAGGGTCAATGGGCATTAAACATGAGGGCTACAGGAAGGAGCTGTAATGGATAAAACTGCTGAACCCAGGTCTAAGAGTAATGTTCATCCACATGGAGCCTTCATACAAATGATAAACAAGTAAATTCTCTTGTAGATACTGTTTGTAAGTATGGACCAAAGTGATAAGAAATGTCTTGGGGTCCAGTAACAGAACTGCCTCCTGATGCCAGTAATGGAATAGCCAGGGCAGATGGGATGTGCTTCCCACCATGTCTTGGCCTGACCTTGGGAGAGAATAAAAGCTGAGTCTCAGCTTCCAACATGGTCGATAAAGGACAATTCCTTTCTGCCTGTATCCCTGATGTTTGTGGGTCTTCAGAAGCAAGGAAAGATGCATATGTCTCCAGAACTGGGCTGGTGGAATGGGGTTAACTGGCAATGCAGACAGATAAAGTCAAATGCTGATGAACGTGCTGATTGGAAGGAATTCCTCCAAATACTCCTAAGGATAATAGACTCCATCTTTACTGTACCCACTCAAGAAAAAGGCCTAGGCATCATAGGAGACAGCTGACTGGAGACACCTGTTCATTGCATGCTTGTATTCAAATGAACTAAGAAAATACAGGACCGACAGAAGACCGCCATATAATACACTGATGATTCACTATTTAATAAATAGTGTCTCAGCCTGCCCAACAAAATATAGGAAAATAAAAAGAAGTGATTAAAATGTGAATGAAAAAACCCCTGGGGACTTATAAAAGCACCTAAAAATTTTGACTCTTCCATTTTAAAGTGGGAAAACACAAAAGTAAAAAGAAAGAGATGTGTAACATGATAGGTGTTGTAAAGAAGACACAACAAAGATACAAAACTACAATCTCTATAATTGGAAGAGTCATTAGATTGGATATTAGGAAAAATTTCTTCACCAGAAGGGTGGTCAGGCATTGGAACAAGCTGCCCAGGAAAGGGGTGGAAACACCATTTCTGGAAGTGTCCAAAAAATTGTGTGCATGTGGAACTCAAGGATATGGTTTACTAGTGAACACAGTGGTGCTGGATTCGTGGTTGGACTCAATGATTTTAGAGGTCTTTTTCAACCTTAATGATTCTCTGATTCTGGGATTCTAAACAAATGGAAACCTAATAGACTGATAAGAGTAATTTTTTTTTATATAGACAACACATCTTGTTACTCAGATCCACTAATGACAATATATTAGCTTCTAAAATGTATCATCCTGCATCATAATGAAAAATAGAAAACCATTAGGAACATCAACACTAGTTAGAAGGGGGTTTAGAAAAAGACCAAAAAAAATTCAGAAAAGAGATTGCCATTGTCATACTTTGCTAGTGTAATCACCTAACACTGCAATAATATTCTACTTAAAAACAGTTATATCTTCCTGAGAAAAAATCAATTACTTTTAGTTATAATTTTTATGATTGAGAAATCTAATGACTGCTTTCTTCTCAAAATACATGCACTCTCTTCCAAAATGAGAATTTAATGCTTTCATCCGTAGCTGTACACACCTAATGTAATTATACTCAGTTTATTGTTGTAGTACTGAAAGCAGAACTTTGCTGTGTATTTCCCCCTTATTTTTGTACTTACGACATTGTAAAAATAACACATGCATCTCAGGAATTGATTCTGTGACATTTACCAAGTCTCATTGAGCTGGGAACCAAGCCTGCAAAACCATACTCATGAGAATACGCTCCCCAAGTCAGGTCAGCAAATAAAAGCTCCTCACATGAGTAAGGCTACAAGAATAGACTACAGGAGGTCAAGGTCAGTGGTGAGTTTTGGCTGAGTCAGGGTTGGAGGATAAGGCCCTTATGAATCCTATAAATAGTTCATTGTTAAAAGAGGTCAGACCTAATTCTGGAAGTATTTTGGAAGAAGAAACCACTGCGTGACTGATGACGTACACCTACCCAAGCCTCTCTGCTTATTAATGTGACATTTGTTTGGAACCAACATATAATAAATAAAAGATATTTTTAGGATGTGCCAGGGAAATGTATTCAGATTTTCGGAGAATAATTTGAGTATATTAAAAGTGTTGCGCAGTATCAAAGGAATGGTTGTTAGAGTATACAAATAAGGTATTAAAAACTAGTGGTTTCTATTGATCCTGATGGAAACAGAAAAGCAGGCCAAGGAGGCTAAAAGGTAGGATTTACTCACCTGACTTTGATCAGCTAAAAGCTCGTACCTAGACTCCTTTTACTGTAAGTCAAGGGAAGCAGGTGCCCCTACTACCATTAACCACATCCTAAGGCTGTAGTTTGGCAGAAACTTAACTGACCTAAGTGAGCACCAACATCGGGAAAAGCGGTTTCCCCAAGGTCTTTTACCCAGAACGAGTGGTTTATTCCCAATTCTGTAGAGTAACTTTATTTTTGTTAACATAAGGGTTCAGGAACCTTGATAGACAGCTGACATTACTGAAGCCATCCTCTTCCACCTCCTTCTTTCTCCCCTCGAGGTTACTTTTCAGTTGGATCAGTTCTCTGGTCTGGAAACTACGGCAGCAGTAGCTGGGCAACGGATCAGAGCAATGCTGGGCAAAAATGACTACTTCTTTCAACTTGAAAGTCAGAGGGAGGCATTTGGCAAAGGGTCTGAATGATCCATGTGGGTCTAACACTTCACTGCTACCAGTACAGGGAGGTCTTCTATTCTGTTCCCCTCCCTGCTGCCAGCTGCACACAACCACCACTCCCCTTTGCAATGGCTGTGGACTTGTAAAAGCCTTCTGTGACTGGAGACACCTTCATAACCTGGTAGAAAACTAAACCATTAAAAAAGAGTAAACAGCTTTTAGTGTGTTAGCCAGTACAGCTGGATCACAGAGGTGTTAGACAGGAGAGCTGGCAAACAAAGAAAGAGGCTGAGTGACCTGGGGATGAGGAAAGGAGAAGAAAACAAGAAGGGAATGAAGTCTGGGTCCGTCCTTTCAACAGTCATGAGCTGTTAGATCAGCTGCTCATCAAACTGCACCCTCAGGGCCCCCTTCCATATTACATTGGATGTGATCTAATTGGAGGCAGACACGGGAAGGGACAGTCCCACTTTCCTCCAGGCCTTCAGCTGCACATTCCCAATAGGCATGACAGCAGAAGTGAGGGGACAGGAGAACCAGCATCCACACTCAGGTAAAATGCACCTTAAATTAAGTGCTAAAACCAGGTGGTATCAATTACCCTCTGGAGCTCTTATATTTCCTCATTAACCAGAAGGAGCCCAGACAAAAAACCTCACAGGAGAATCCTATTTCCAAAGTGCCTGAAGCTCAGTGAGACAAAATTCAGACTGATGTGCTCATCCTACGCTGTCCCTGTCTACAGTCCCACTCTACAGTGCTGCAACCTTACATTTTGAAGGAATGCATTTGTGCTAAATATTTCTTTCATTTTACAATAAAAATGATAATGAAAATACATCTAAAAAGTGAAAGAAATTGAACCGATCTGCTGATATATGCATCATTATACTGATTCCCAAGAGAGCTGCAACGCTGTGGCAAAGTATTGACACTGTCCTCTTGCGATTCAAAATGAAGTCAAAACTGAAAGATCACAAAGGAAAAAAGGGCAAGTTTCTAAATCCTACTGATGAATCCCAATCAGGCTGGAGCTGGAAGAATAAACATAGAGCCAAGAGCTCCTCCAACAGCTGTTGAGACAGTGTGTGCTCACAGGGCTTTCATCAGCGCTAGCAGGGGTTAGTCTGTGGAAAGAACAAAGGAGCCTCAGAGCCTGGGCCATGGAGGGAGAAGCAGCGGAAACAAAAAGGCCACTTGGACGACAGTCAGAGACCTCCCTAAGTCCCATTCTCTTCCCCTTCCTCACTTTGAGGAATACCTTAACTGTTTCAGGAGCCTCGTTCACTCATGTTACTGGCTTGAGCATGTTACTGACTTCAATGAAGCTGTTTAAGAGAAGGTGCTGTTCAACAAGAGCATGAATAGCTAGATGATCTTTTTTTATTAGTCGTTGAAAGACTATTTCCTATGATGAATTATTAAATAAAGCATACAAAAGCACCTCCATGAAGCACTGACTTCCATAACGGATGCTGACTGATTTCAGTGAAATAACTCCAATCTATGTTGATATTCAGTGATTAAAGAGACTAAAAAAAGATATTCTCACACACTGAAATAAAGGTATTTTATTCTACCAACTCTGAATCGCACACTTTACTACTAAAATATTGATTTCAAATTGCATCTTATTTGTGTCGCCAAGAGGATTTAGTAAACATATTAAGCAGCAACTCGAGGAAGAAAATTTATGTATATTTTTTGTGTTTGACTGGAGGAAAACATTCTTCAAGGAAACAACTGTCTAGACACGATGACAATAAACCCTCTATTACTGGAATGGCGGGAAAAGAGGTTGCCCTCAGTAAGCAGGACTTCCCAAAAATTCATGAACTGTTTGCCAGGCTGTCATGTGCTTAAATAATTATTTCAGATATTCATTCTTCATAAGAAGTCTTATGTATAATTTCCCAGTGTGGAACACATCGATGGTTTATGGGTTTTTTTTCCATGAACAAAGCTTCGTTCTGTTGAGAGAGCTGAAAGGTACCTTACACCCATCACTGCCGTGTCAAGGGGCAATGCTTCATCAGCCCCACGCTTGTGTCATGATATAATTTTGTAATTCTTGCCATATGAACTGCGTGAAAAGGGATTACAGGCACACAGGAAATTAGCACAAAAATTGTTGCTAGCGGTAAAATAATGTTGATGATGGTCACAATGCAATCAGTAGGGCCGTTACTGCTCTCTAATGATTTCCCTGTAGTCAAGACTCAATCCAGATAAAAATTCGAGGCAGCTCCTCCCGTCACTAAGGCAGGAACAGATTTCTGATTAAAAAGAAAATAGAAACATTTAATTTGTCTTTTTTTTAACCAGAGCTTTAGTTTCACATCCCACTCCTGGGAGTAGTTGCTCCATCGGGATCACCTCCTGTGCCTGCACAGCTTCAGATTGGAATTGAAAAACCAAAACTGAGTCAGATAATCAGAAAAGGAAACTGAGGAAATTGAGAGCAAAATTCACAATTTCGTTTCATGATGCAAGCAAAAGTGACAAATGGGTTATAACATTAATTTCACCTCACAGAGATAAGAAATTGAGTTATTTCTTTAAATCAAGAGTTTCTCTCTACATCTAGGCAAGTTGGGAGATGTTATCAAGAATACATCAGGTTCCATCTTAATGCAACGACTGCTGAAGAAAGCCTAAGGGGTTTTTAGATGCTTATGGCTTTTTCATCAACTTTTAAATTTTATGTATCAGTTTTAACATGGCCTGATACACTATACTGAGTTATTACTTGAAGAACTCTG
Source organism: Mohoua ochrocephala (assembly GCA_013398855.1). Lineage (NCBI taxonomy): Eukaryota > Metazoa > Chordata > Aves > Passeriformes > Acanthizidae > Mohoua > Mohoua ochrocephala. The sequence continues at coordinate 81,130 of VZTA01005528.1, read as the reverse complement.
AATGAGTCAGCTTTGTGGTTTCTGAAGAATGTGTTGTGCTTCTAAGAATTCAACCAGGAACTCTGGGCCTGTAGATAGGGCCTCTGATGTGCATAGCCAGACTGACGGCTCAAGGAATATGGATAATAATATTTACATAATAAGCTCTAAATCTGTGAATTAGTTTTTACAGTTGTGAAAGAATTAGGTATTAATTAGGTAGAAGTGAAAAAAAAAACCCCAAACAACAGATAAAAATGGAAACACAGGAAGACAAAGAAGAAACACCATTTCACTTCAAAGCCTTAGGTGCTACTCAGCTGACAGCAGCTGTAGCAGACACTTAGTAGTACCTTGAGGAGAAAGAGCAGTAATGGATTAAGTTTTTTCATGGTATTACAAATTCTTATGCAAGATCATTCACTTATTCCTTAAAAGTAGGACTGTAAAGACCCAGATCTGGGATTGTCTCTTTTTACTCAAAGATTGGCTATCTTGTACGCTTTGATAAGCAGGCATTTTGTTGAAGGCAAAGTTTAATGCTGACATCAATTGTGAGTGTTTTATGATGTTTCCTGTGATAATTTAAAATTAATCAATTAAAATTAACCAATTTTGAGAAAGTACAGACAATTACACCATGGAATCATAATGACCTTCCCAGGGTTATCAGCAGTTTTGGACCTTTAGGAGTCACAAGGGAAACCTCTACATTTGAACCAAAGAAATTTGCAGAAGTAATAACTGTCTTTTTATTGGATAAGCCACTGGAAACCAGTGGATTTCAAATCAACTACTGAACTACAGGGAAAATTAGGAATCCTTACTGCAATTCTGGGGAGATTGACTTCAGTTCTATGTTGGTTATAAACCTACGTCTCATCTGTCCAGATTCCCTCGTCCTCATTCCCTTCTGTTCTGGCTCCTTGCTCCTGTCTATTCCTTCAGTTCCTGCTGGTATGCTGCTCCTTCCCAGCTCTACATGGTTCTTCCTGTCATGTTTCTGTATCTCTACACCCTGATAGTAATCATGAATCACCGCGTCCCTTTCTGTTTCTCAGATCTCTTCACCTGGCAAGCTACCACTTCTTTTTTCTCACTGAAAAGATGAGGAAACTTCCATGAGAATTTCTCGTGCCTCAGTTTCAGGGACTAACATCAGAGAAGCTTCCAAGTTCCCAGGATGATGCACTGGAGATGAGGTGCCACTCTATGCCTTGAGTGAGGAGTGCCTAGGAGTGCCTAAGAGTCTTGAGAACCTTATGTGAAATAATGAAAACATATTTGGCTTACAAAAATAATGAAGAGTCCTTTTTAGTGAAAGCACAGTCTGAGAGAAATTTCGTTAACTACTTTCACAACAAGAAAAGTGTTTCCTACTGCACATCTGACTGTGAAGTCTTGCATAAAATCCTCCATCAACCTGTGCAAATCCTTCCAGTTCTTTCCCAAACAATGACTGTAGGATGGATACTGCGCACAGGCCACAAGTGAGTGGCTGTCCTCCACACCCACTTGTCTGCACAGCTGCTCACCAGCTCACACCATGGCAGACCCAGCGGCCTACTGGGTAAACTGCATGGTAACTACGGACAGCTCCTATTGTCCCAAAGGCCTTTAACATCCTGCGTAAGATTCTCTAAGAGAACAGCACTGTCATAGGGTCCTTGATCTGTAAATATTAGAGAATAGCTCATCCATCAGTTCTGTTGGCTCTCTTTCAAGAACTATAACAAGTGGCATGGTTGATATTGAAACAAAAGGACAGTGACAGTTGTTTTATTTGGGGTTTTTTGTTGTAATCCAGTACCATCATATTAGTCAAATATATCTAATTTTCTTTCTTTTCTGTCTGCATTTGGAGTCCTGTTGTTAGAAGCTGATTCTTTATTACCCATCTCCACATTTCTTTCTGTTTTGCTTTGCAGTAGAAGCAAAACTTCTGTCAGTTGACCTCATCTGGCCTGAAATGAACTCTGGATCTGGGTACAGAAGACTTTCTCCGTGTGAAAATCTCCCCTTTTCCACATGCTTACAGAGTCAACCATTTCATAGGCTTTGTTTCACTCCTTTGCTTGCCTCTCCAGTTGTGTCACTCCCAAATATTCATGAATTAGCCCCATCTTGCCTCTCAAAAATTGCATCCATTTGGGACCTCTTGTCTGTTTTCTACTTTTGTGTCTGAAATAAATATTCCAGATACATTTTCAAGCTTTATTTCACAACAGCGAAAATATAAGCTGAAATTCTTGCACAACCACTTGATCTAAGAAAAATGCTGATTACAAAACTTGTGGTAAAATTGTAAAAGTTGGCAATACGGAGATTGAGGAGAAAAGCGTGTCTGCTTTGCATTTCGATTGTCAAACTGCTTTTCATCCACAGTTTGCAGACATACCTGATTCTGATCTGGCCTTTTTATAGCTCCAGAGCTTAGCAGTGATGGGGAAAAACTTGGTACAGGATAAGCTCTTAGAACAGGCTCAAGCTGTTCTGTATTTGGGTACATCAAGCTTGGTGTGTGCCCTCACAGCCTCTCCACTTATATGCCACCTTTAGCTGGCTGATATCAGCCAGCACATTTCAGAAGGGAAATGGTAATTACAGGCAGGCTATAGATAACCATGGAGTAGTACCTTATCAGTGCTACAAATATTTTCAACAGCTAAAATAACCCCAAGCAAACAAACCACAACCCCCCCAAGACTACGTGAAGTTTTACCTCCTTTGCAGAGGAAAAGCAGGATCAGTCTGAGGCCTAGTCTGAGAAGACATCCCAAGTTCTGCCAGCAGTTTACAGACAGAGACTCCATCTATGCAACAAGCAACTTCAGAGTGCACAACCTCAGAAAACAAGGATGCTACTTGAAGTTCTGGAAAACACCCTGGGGGATCATGAGCAGGGCAACTCATCACAGGGCCTCCTGGTCCGTGAACACCGGGTGACTGCAGCTCAGCCCCAGGCCTCACTGACAGGCTGCTGTCCGAGGCACTTGGAGTCACTTCGTGGTGAAGCTTCCGAAAGGATTGCCCCTTCTTCTCTCTGGTGACCAGTGACAGGAGGGAATGCCCTGGAGCTGCGTCAGGGGAGGTGTAGGTTGGATATTAGAAAAAGGTTTTTCATCCAGAGGGTGGATGGGCACTGGAACAGGTTCCCTAGGGAAGCGGTCACAGCACCAAGAAGTGTTTGGACAATGCTCTCAGGTGCACGGTGCTATTCTTGAGGCTGACCCGCGCAGGGCCAGGAGCCGGACTTTGATGATGTTTGTGGATCCCTTCCAACTCAAAATATTTTGTGATTCCGGGATTCTTCCAGCGTGCCTGAGGGGGAGCCTGGGCACCCGCTCCACGGGGAAAACGAGTACCTCCGAGTCC